>JAJOHK020000069.1:0-48457 GCA_022457215.2 Leucocoprinus gongylophorus
TCACCATGTCAACTCAACGATTGTTTGTAGGATTACTGGGAAGATTATGGACGAAGATAACTGGCCATTGGCATTCCCAGACGGGAACGTGTACTCGGTGGAGGTATGTCAAGTACTTCTTGAAGTATTGTCGAGTTTAAGTTCAGCAATTCAGGCGATGCAAGACATGGCGGCCAAGAATAACAACTTAGTGACTTGTCCACGGACAGGGAATACATGCAGTTTTGCTGAACTCCGTAAAGTCTTCATTTCATAAGATTATTCCACTTGCTTGAGGAGTATAAAAACGGTTTAGATAGACAGAAGAACTGACGGGTCAGGGAAAAACTGAATTGCCCACTACCCGATTCGAACGAGTGATCTCACCATATATCTATAGAAGATACGAGTGGCACGCTTTACCCCTAAGCCAAGCGGGCTCTAAACCTTTGACTTTTTGTCACAACTGTATATTAATTCGACACTTTATGTGACGGCGGTGGCCACCGACCGACCGACCGACATGTGTACGCCTGCAGGTGCCCGCCGATGATTTCGGGGATCTTAACAGTAGAGTCTGCATATTGCGGTATGATATTGTTAATGATGAAAAAGGTACAATGCTGTTATTGGCTGGCGATCTCGGAAATGGCCAAAGTAGAAGCCAAATACCGTTTTAGAACATGAAGTGCTTCAATGAGGCATTGGGGAGTCGGAACAGGCAAGTAATGAAATCTTCGGACCTCCTTACTACTATTAGGATCTTCAATTAAGCTGAAATCAATAATATGCAGCATATTTTATACACGAGCCCTTTCAATGTCCTTTTAACACCCTGTATATCTGGAATGAGTCCATATAGAAAGAGATTTCAACATGAACATGGAAGAATGTAAATTGAGTTGTATACTAGTAAACTTTGGCATTGTTGAATGAAAAGTCTCACATATTACATGTTCACTAGTTCTTGCTGTTATGATGTGTGTGAACACTAACATTTTTCTTTTCTTTTATCTATTTTCCTTGATTTAACATTTCATTTCTTTTGATTTTCTTTTCTTTTTATTGATGATAAAGAGACATGTGACTTCATTCACATGACATATCACATGATATGAGGTCATAGGCCTAGACTTGGCTAAAGCAGACTAGAAGAGGCAAGAAGGATGACATTGGGGCATATGTATACAGCATAATATTCTTATGGAGAACATAAGGATAAAGTATGCACAACACATGTACTTTAGGGTAAGGTTAATTATTGATAGCATGGACCATCTGTAACTTATATAAATAGGGTAGCAATTCAGCAAAGACTCCTTGTTGAGTTCTCTTATGATTTCCACAATAATATCCACCTTGAGATTTATTGCTTGTATCTCTATTGGTCTTTGTGACTAGTGGTTGCCACAACAATAACCACAATAGTGTCTTTTCCTTTTGATTGTGGTAATGGTCCAATAATATCAATGCTAATTTCCTGCCATAGTCCTTCTGGTATTTCTAATAAATGAAGCTCTCCAGCCTTCTTCTGGTGTTGTACTTTGTTCTGTTGGCACTTCATACATTCTTGAACATATTTCTTGATATCTTCCTTTATATCTAGTCACCAATAATTTCTTTTAATCAATTTGATCATCCTTTGTTGTCCTGGATGTCTAATATTTACAGGATCATGATTTTCCTGTAAAATTTGTTCTTGAATCTTCTTGTTGTTAGGAATATAAATTCTTCCATCAACATAGACTATGTCATTATCTTCCAAAGGTTGTCCATCTTATTTATCCAGTTCTTTTGCCACTTCATGTTCTCTAGTTCTGTTCCATCATATCTCTTCTAGTAAAGCAGTTTCTTTTACTACTTGTTTCTTTTGTATCATTTTGATATCTGCTATTATCTGCTATCTTGCCCAAAGTTCTTCTTTTAGTATTTGAACATCTTTGTTGTTGTCCTTGATATCCACCTGATCCTTTCTTGATTGGATGTCTGCTTTTGTATTTGTATTTCCCAAAATATGGCATAATGTTAAATCATAGTCTTGCAATTTCAAGTACTATCTTGCTTGTCATCTATTCAATTTGTGAGGTTCTCTGGAATACTTGAGATTTTCATAATTTATCCAGACTTCAAATTTTTATGTGGCATCCAACAGATATTGCCTCCATTTTGTTAGAGCTTCCACTATTACTAATAATTCTTTGTCATAAATCTTATAATTTCTTTCTGCTAGCTGTATTGTCCTGGATAAGAACACTATAGATTTCCATTTCCCTTCTTGTTCTTAGAATAAGACTCCCTCTATTATGTGTCCTAAAACATCTATTTCTACTCTAAATTTACTATCTCTCTTTGGAAGGAAGAGTACTGGTTGACTTGTAATCTTGTCTTTGAGTTCTTTGAATGCTTCTTGATGTTTCTTTGTCCAATTCTATTCTTTTTTTCCTTTGAGTTTGTTAAGAGGTCCTGCTGTATAACTGAAGTTCTTGATAAACTATCAATAAAAGTTTACAAATCCTAAAAACCTTTCAACTTCTTTGATTTTGGTTAGCATTTTCCATTTTTTTACAGCTTTAACTTTCTTGTTTTCCATTTGAACTTGTTCTCATCCAACTACTACTCCAAAAATTGGAATTTCTTTCATGTTGACATTGCATTTTAACTGTTTGAAACATAAATTATGTTTCTCTGCTATTTTCAAAAATTAAACTGTCTATTCTTCTAGTTCCTTTATCGTCTTTGCTGGAATCACAAAGTTGTTTATATAGTTGGCTAATACTCCTTCATGTAACAATTCTCAAAGAATACTGTTCATCATTCTTTGAAACATTCCTAGTGAATTGCACAATCCAAAATATGTGACTTGAGGTTCAAATAGGCCCTTATTTGTTAAGAAAGCTGCCTTTCATTTATCTTCTTCCTTGATTTGTACATTGTTATATCCCCAAATAAGATCCAACTTGTTAAAGTATTTAGCCTCTTTCAACTTGTTGATAACCTCTCCAATCAAAGATAATGGTGTCTTGTTCTTTATTGTTACTTGGTTCAATTTCCTATAGTCCTTGATCCATCCTTCTTTGGAATGTAAAAGCATGGTGTAGCATATCTTGACTTTGATTCTATTATTAGTCTAGCCTTGAATTATTTGTTCAACTACTGATTTAATACTTTTTTTCTTCCTTTACTGTCATCACATAAGCTTTTGCATTAAGTTCTATTAGTGCCTCTTCAGTTAAATTAATCTCATGGTCCTATTCTTATCTTTCTGGTAATTTTTTGAATTTTTTTGTTGAACAAATGGATAAAGGGTTGAATATAGTTTAGGAGATCTTCTGGATTTGTTGGATCTGGTTCTTTCCCTATTTCTTGTTAGTCCTTGTTATTTTCTATTGCTTGTATTCTCCTAGTTTTGAACTTAATATCCTGATGTTTCATTTAGTATAAACCTAGGCATCTTGTAAATTGTATCTTACCTTCTTTCCAGTTCACTTCTAGGTTGTGTTTAACCAACCAATTGTGTTCCAAAAATATATCTTGTTATGACTTTTAGACTCTAAGTTGAGTAAAAGACACACTCTTGTATTGAGTAACACAAGAGAACTCAATAGAGTTCCTACTACAGATTAGTTTACCTTATATACCTTTTGCTAATGGTCCATGCTAAGCTAAATCTAGCCTACTCTAAAGGCCATGCTTCATCTATAAGGCCAACATGCTATTGCTATGCTGTATAACTTCATTTTGTTCCAGAATCTTCTACACCTTTCTTTGTATCATGTGATCATGTGACCTTCGTGACTATATCATGTGACCTGTGATGGTGTCACACTTTGTCTTCTTCATCTTATTTTCTACAAGATAAGAGAAAATAAAAGTAAAGTAAAATAAAAGAGAATAAAATAAAATAGAAGCCAAGTGTATTGTTCTCAATTTTGACATGTCTATTCTGTTTAAGTCCATTATTGCTGCTCCAATGTATTCTTTATGTCTATTGATTTTGACTTTCAGTAGTACCACTTTTGTTATGTTTCCATTCTTGATTTTATTTGTGTTGTATACCCCAAATAAAAAATTGATTAGTCTAGTTTGTATTCTCTTGTCTTTAACTAATTGTTCATCAATCTCTATATAAATACATCCAGAATCTACCAGTGCCTCTATCTATAGTTCCTTGCTGTTCTTTGTTTTTATTTTTGCTTGCATATTAAACTCTTTCTCTTTATTACTTCTTTAATAGAGAATAATATATTGATTCTGCTCTTTAGATATCTTGGTCCTTTGTACTGTGCCTACTTAGGACCTTTTACAAAATTCTTTTGCTTATCTTTTTCTTCAGTATCTATGTTCTTATCTTCTTAAACACTTTACTTCTTTATTCTTTGCTTTGTTCTACAATCCCTGGCAATATGCCTTATTCATCCACATTTATAACATTTCTAAGTGTCCTTTTCTTTCTTCAGCTTTGAACATTCTTTACCATGTGTCTATAAATCTTGCAATTGAAACACTTAGGTTTTTTATCTTTGTCAAAGTTCTCTTTTGTCTTTCTAATATTCATAGGCATTTCTTACCCTCTATAAGTCATTCCTATTTTTATTCAATAATTGTGATGTCCTTCCATGGACTCATGCCCTTGTACAACTAATGTTATTGCCACCTTCTACTTCTTGAGTATTTCTGGTATAGCAATTAGTAAGTATTCTAATATTGTCTTGATGATATCCACTCATACATTCTTCTTGAGTAAAAATATCACATATAATTTATTTGTGTCTGTCTTCATGGCCAGAGCTTTGAACTCTATCATAAAGTTCACTGTGTTCTTCTTTTCTTGCTTGAAGATTCTGATCTTTTATTCTGCATCTGTAGCTTTGATCTTGTTACTAAATATTTTCTTTATTTCTTGTATAAAGTCATTCCAATCCTAGATTTCTGTTTCTTCATCTAGCTCATTAAGCTTCTTCTAGGCATAAATATCTGCTATGCCCTTCTAAGGTGGGCAAGGATTGCTATGATCCTATTATTGGTTTCTATGATTCTGTTACTCTTGAGAAATAATCTCATTCCTTTTTACCAGTCCTCAAATTTCATTCTGTCTCTGTTGAACCATTCTAGATCTGGGACCATGTTCTTAGGTACTCTGGCCTATCTGTTGTTCTCCTATATTGATACTGGTATTGTCAACATTTTATCTATGTATTTTGTTATTCTCCCTGAGGCTTTGTTCGTGATTTGTAAAGATCCTAGTTGTTCTGATAATCCCTCTATATCATTGTCTTGATATTGACTCATTTGTTACAAACTCAAGTCCTTAGAGTAGAATAAATAAATAAATCTTGTATTAGGTTTGTCATAAACTTTATTCAACTTGTATCTCCACAACCAGTGGACCAATTTTCACAAACTAAGTTACGCTGGAAAGCTCCAAATGAGGGCTATTTGCACATATGTGGGATGTACAAAAGCAACAACAAATGACTGAGATATCAGGCCATCAGTAGCTATAAAAGCTTTGCCTGCTAATATCTCATGAATGGCTGAACAGATTCACACAGTTGAACTTGTGTTGGAAAGTGCTTATCAATCTGTTTACAATAATATATGATGTGTCTCAAAGCAATAAGTATTGGTAGAGATACAAGTATATCAATATAGTGACATAATTAGTTACCTTCTAAAATTAGCCTGACAGCTGCTATAACAGATAACAGCTCCCATCAGGTATGAGTTTTGATCATGTGATGGCAACAGCTTGCACATAGACCATTACTCTTTTGTATATATCTTTGTGTTTAAGGGCTAGACCTCAAACTTAACAACATCAATTATTTCTGTTAATACTTTTCATCATCTGTCAATCATCATATCCTTATACTGAACCCCTGAAATACTATTCAGCCCAAGTATCACAACCAGTAAGTATCTTATTTGTGATAAGGTTAATATAAGAGAACTCAATAGAGAACTTTATACAGAATTATCTACCTTATATACTAAAACTTCATAGTCTGTGCTAACTACTCCTAGCCTACCCTAAACAGCCATGTGTTTGCCTTAAGGTTAACATATGTTAAACATGCTGTATGACATTATTCTTCCAGAACTTTCTATACTAATTTTTGTGATATGTGATCATGTGACTGTGACTGTAATATTGTCATGTGACTTATGTGTGACATCTAGCCACGTCATGTGATATCATGTTAACCCTAACCCTAAGTCCCCAAAAATAAGAATAAAAGAAAGAAAAAGAAAATGAAGACTGAGAAAAGAAAATATTTAGAGTTCACCATCTTAAAATCTGACATCATCTTGTTTCTCATGGACTAACCACACATGTAACATTTCTTCTAATGGTTAAACTGTTGATTATTCTTTATAGACTAACTACTTCTCTACTTTCTTTTTGTAAAATAAGCCTTCTTGTAACGACCTTAAGCTTGAGCTCAGGTTGCAACTAAGGCAAAGACTTGAGAAAGTATAAGGGATTGTAGAATTGGTAAAGTGTAAGGATATATAAATGTATCTATGCTACTTATACGAGTTTAATGTACAACAATAAGACATACACGGGGATTAAAACATGAAGAGACCACAAGAATAAAACAAGGTAGTAACACCTACTGTATGAGGCACTGACTGAGACTACATATGGCACAGCTGATCATATTGTCATACCCTTTAACCATGTCCATGCTGTCTCCAGAAGGCATCGATTGTAACAATATCTCCATTTCAGGATTCATGTCCTCATGAATCAAACCAAGACCTCCAACTCTCCTACCACATGTGTAGCCACTATCTTTTTGCTAGGGCCTATGATTACTTGATCCTTGTTGTCAATGGCTATGAAGTATGGCTCATGTGGTAGACCTCCTTGATACATTGGTATTTGACATCCATTTCTTGATGTATTGGTGTTTTTTTTTCTGTCTACAAATGCCATTGCTACTTCTTTCCAAAAGTCTGGATCTTGTTCTCCTCTGGATCTGAGGGATTGATAGTATGGTGGTGGTCAAAATATCCTGGTCTGCGATGGAGTCTTCATGAATTTCATATACTTGGCAAGATTTTCGACTTTGTCTGTTATGAAGCTTGTTGTGGAGAATGATGTTGTTGTCGATGAAACCTTGTATGGTCGTACCAATATAACCTCTTTGTTTTCTATTGTTCCTTTATCTTTTCTTTTTTCTTTTTTCATATATATCTCTTGAATCTCCTTGATATTGTTGTCCACATATTCATTGCCTTTTTCTTTATAGTGGTCCAGTTCATCAGCTAGCATTCTCTGTATTTAAAGTGCTTGTTTGTCCATATTGCTTTGAACCAAATATCGAAGGTCTTCGGATATTTGAGTGATGTTCATAACGTTCATGACTCAATTGTTGATGCTTGCCATTAAAACCGTGCTCTCCATCTCCGTCAACATGGTATTTGCCTCTTCTGCCAATTTCTTGATATCCTTCACCATCCTCTGTACATCGATCATCACTTCGATTCCTTTCAACATCTTGTGGTAACGCCTTATCCAATCCTCTCTCTCTCTCTTTATTACTTGGGCTTGATCCATATTGTTAAGTTTTTGTGAGACGTATGGGTTGGGGGAAGTAGGTGCTGTGGTGTAGTTGTTGTTTGCAGTTTGGAAAGACATTTGTAAAGGTGCTTTAGAATTCGAGTGATTTCTTGGGCTGTCGAAATGGGATTTTACTCCCCCTCTTTATAGGTTTCGACTCAAATACCTTGACCAATAGTCTTCTATCGCCTGTCTTGCATGTGGTAACCCTGATTCCGCTATCCATTGATCATGTTCGTCCCCATAGCCCTTCCAATGTACCAGGTATTGTGTTCCCTGTCCTCATGTTCTGTGCTTCCATACTTCTTCCACTTTGTATTCTTCTTCTTCATTAATAATCACAGGTGGAGGTGCTGGATCCTTGCGTTGTCCTTGAAACTTTGGCTCCACACATCATGTTAGAAGGTCCTTGTTGAAAACGTTGTGAATCATCCATCCTTCTGGAAGTTTCAGTTCAAATGCTCCTGATCCAATGTTCTTCAAGATTTTGAACAGTCCGTATCTTTTATTGTCCAGCTTCTTTGAGGGTCGGTTTGAATGGATATTTTTGTTTTCCAACCACACATGGTCTCCAACCTTCAATCCTTGAGGGTTTCTCCTTTTCTTGTCAAATTGTCTCTTCATATTCTTCTGCGCTTCTTCCATTGCTTTGGTCGCCTGCTCCCAGCTTCTTTGTAATCCACTAAGGAAGTCTTCTACTCATGGAATGTCCGTTTTCACCATGAGGTTACCTTTCCAGGGGTGTCTTCCAAAGTTCAGTTCGAATGGAGTTTTTTCCGTTGCAGCATGTTTTTTGTCATTGTATTGGAATTCTGCTGCGGCCAGCCAATCTGTCCAATCATCCTGTTTGTAATTCATGTAGTGTCACAGAAACGTTCCTATCTCTTGGTTGATCCTTTCCATTTGACCATCTGTTTGTAGATAGTATGCCGTTAATAGTTGTCTCTTTGTTCCTAGTGCCTTTGTGAATTCTTCCATGAATTTTGACACAAATTGTGGTCCTCTGTCGCTTAGAATCTTCTTAGATATTCCATGTAGTTTCCAAATGTCATCACTGTAGATCTTTGCTATTTCTTCCAATGAAATATTTGTCGTTGTTACTTTCAAACGAATCATTTTTGTGAATCAGTCAACAATGACGACTATCGCATCCATCCCATTTGACTTTGGTAATGGTCTGGTAATGTTGATGCTGATTTCCTGCCATGGTCCTTAAGGTATTTCCAATAGATGGAGTTCTCCTGCTTTCCTTTGGTGTTGAACTTTGTTCTGTTGACACTTGAAACATCCTTGTACATATTTCTTGACATCTTTTAGTTCTGGCCACCAGTAAGTCCTCTTGAGTAACCCCAGCATTCTGTGTTGTCCTGGGTGTCCGATATCCACTGGGTCATGATGTTTCTTTAGAATTTCTTCTCTAAGCTCCTTGTTATTTGGCACATAGATTCTTCCTTCTATGTATGCCACTCCATCTTCTTCCCATGTTAGTCCATCGTTCTTTTCCAATGCTTGAACAATTTCCTTCTCTCTTGTGTTGTTCCTCCGAATTCTCTTGATTATGTCGCTTTCTTCTGTTATCACTTTTCTTCCCAACATTGTGACCTTGGCTGTCATTTTCCTTGTCTACATTTTGTTCTTTAGTAGCTGTACATCTTTGTTATCTTCCTTTGTATCGACCTGATCCTTCTGTGATAAAATGTCTGCTTTCATGTTTGTCTTCCCCAGTATGTGTTTCAGTGTGAAGTCATAGTCTTGTAATTTCAAATACCATCAAGCTTGTCATCCATTTAGCTTGTGTGGCTCTCTGAAATATTTGAGGTTTTTATGATCTGTCCAGACTTCAAAGGATTCCGCTGCATCCAATAGATATTGTCTCCATTTTGCAAGAGCTTTTACTATTGCTAGTAGTTTCTTGTTGTAGATCTCGTAATTTCATTCTGCTGGTTGCATTGTTCTTAATAGGAAAGCAATGGGTTTCCATTTCCCTTCTTGTTCTTGAAATAGAACTCCTCCTATAGCATGTCCTGAGACATCCGTTTCCACTCTGAATCTTCCCTCTCTCCTTGGTAATGCCAATACTAGTTGACTTGTGATCTTCTCTTTGATGTTCTTCTTCCCATTTCTACTCTTTCTTGCCTTTCAGCTTGTTTAGTGGCTTGGCGGTATGGCTGAAGTTTTGTATAAAGTGTTGATAGAAATTGGTGAATCCCAGGAAGCTTTCCATATCTTTGACTCTTGCTGGTGTCTTCCATTCCTTTACTGCTTCGATCTTTTCTTGTTCCATTTGGATCTGCCCTTTGCCAACTACTACCCCTATAATAGGGATTTCTTCCATGTTGAAGTCGCATTTTGACCTTTTGAAATACAGATTGTGCTTCTCTGCTATCTTCAAAAATCGGATTGTTCTTTCTTCCAGTTCTTCCATAGTCTTGGCTGGTATCACGAAGTCGTCCATATAATTTGCCAATACTCCTTCATGAAGCAGTTCTCGGAAAATACTGTTCATTATCCTTTGAAACGTTCCCAGCGAATTACATAGTCCAAAGTACATCACTTGAGGTTCGAATAATCCCTTGTTGGTCAGGAATGCAGCCTTTCATTTGTCTCCTTCTTTGATTCGTATGTTGTTGTATCCCCAAATCAAATCCAGTTTGTTGAAGTACCTTGCCTCCTTGAGTTTGTTGATTACTTCTCCAATCAAAGGTAGTGGCATCTTGTCCTTGATCGTGACTTGGTTTAACTTTCTGTAATCTTGAACCAACCATAATGAACCGTTCTTTTTCAGGATATAGAAACATGGCGCTGCATATCTTGACTTTGACTCTATGATGAGTCCTGCCTTGAGTTGTTCATCTAACCACTGATTCAGGGCTTCCTCTTCTTTGAGCGTCATTATGTAGGCCTTTGCGTTTAATTCCTTTGGGGCTTCGTTCATAAGATTTATTTCGTGGTCCCATTCGTGCCTTTCGGGTAGCTTCTCGAATTTCTTCTTGTTGAACAGATATATGAAAGGTTGAATGTACTTCGGTAAATCCTCTGGGTTCATCTTGTCAGGTTCCTTGCTGATTTTGCCATTGTCCTATTCCGTTTTATCCGTTGCCATTTCCTTGGTTTACCTGGAGTTGAATTGTATATCTTTGTGTATCATTGTGCAGTTGCCTGGGCATCTCATAAACTTGATAGTTCCGTTTTTCCAGTTGACTTCTGGATTATGTTTAACCAGCCAGTCATGTCCCAAAAACATATCTGTTCTGTCTAAGTCCATTACTGCCGCTTCCATGGTTTCTTTATGTCCATTGATTTCGATTTCTAGAGGTGCCACCTTGGTCACCTCCCCGTTCTTTGTTCCATCTGCATTGAATACTTTAAAAGAGAAATCGATTGACTTCATTTGGATTCTTTTGTCCTTGACCAGTTATTCATCAATTTCTGTATGGGTGCATCCCAAATCCACCAGCGTCTTGACTTCCAACTTCTTGCCGTTCTTTGTCTTGACATTTGCTTGCACGTTTAATTCCCTCTTTCCCTTGCTAGTTCGGCGATTCGGAATAATATATTTATTATTCTGGGATTTTACATGGAAGATCTCTTGTACCGTGCCTACTCGAGATCTTTGCCAAAACTCTGCTCCTCTTTTTTGTTGTCTTCATTGTCCGATTCCTCCTGAACCTTTCTCTTCTTCATTATCTGCTTCCCTTTGCAGTCTTTGGCAATATGCCCCTTCTTGTCGCATTTGAAACATGTTCGTATTTCTCATTCCTTCTTTTCTGATTGGCATTCCTTTGCCATGTGTCTGTACTTGTTGCAATTGAAGTACTTAGGCTTCCTGTCTTTGAAGTTGTTATTGGACTTTCCAATGTCCATAGGCTGTTCTCTTCCACCATATGTAATTCCCATACTTGTCTTGTAATCGTGGTGTCCTTCTGTTGACTTGTATCCTTGTCCCACTGATGTTATTGCTACCTTCCACTCTTTCAAGGTCTCTGACATTGCTATGGGTGAGTATCCCAGTATCGTTTTGATAATGTCCTGTCGTATGTTCTTCTTCAATAGAAAGATGGCATGTAGCTCATTTGTGTCCGCCTTCATGGCTAGTGCTTCGAATTCGATGATGAAATCCGCTGTGTTTCGTTTTCCTTGCTTGAACGTCTCTATCTTCTATTCAGCATCTGCTGCCTTGGATTTGTCACTGAATGTCGTCTTGATTTCTTTCACAAAATCATCCCAATCCTGGATGTCTTTGTCTTTGTCTAGCTCATCGAGCTTCTTCTGTGCGTAGATTCCTGCTACACCTCCTCTGAGGCAAGCTAGGATTGCTGTGATCCTATCATCTATTCCATTGACTCTGTTGCTTTTGAGGAATAGTCTAATTCCCCTCCACCAGTCTTCAAATTTTGTTCGGTCACTGTTGAACCACCCTGGGTCTAGTACCATATTCTTTGGCAATCCTGCCTGGACGTTCTTGCTGGCTGCTGCAGCTACTGGTGCTGGTGTTCCTGACATCTCTGTGTCCATTGGTTTGTACTCATCTGTTGAGGCTTCTTCGTTGATCTGTAAAGATCCTAGTCATTCTGATAATACCTCTATATCGTCTGTTCTTCTTGAACTCATCTTGGCTTCCCATAGTTTGCACTACACGTGTTTTGTTTCTCGACAGGTAACACTGTCTTGTTTCATCTGTAGGTTTGTCCTACTGCACCTCTTTTGCAAGGTGAGCTCGTCAACGCTTTACCAAATGTAATAACCTTAAGCTTGAGCTCAGGTTGCAACTAAGGCAAAGACTTGAGAAAGTATAAGGGATTGTAGAATTGGTAAAGTGTAAGGATACAGAAATGTATCTACGCTACTTATATGAGTTCAATATACAACAATAAGACATACACGAGGATTAAAACATGAAGAGACCACAAGGATAAAGTAAGGTAGCAACACCTACTGCATAAGGTGCTAACTGAGACTACATGTGGCACAGCTGATCATATTGTCATACCCTTTACCCATGTCCATACTGTCTCCAGAAGGCGTCGATCGTGACACTTCTGACACTTTACCAAATATTATGACCTTAAGCTTGGCTCAGATTGCAACTAAGACAAAGACTTGAGTAAGAATGAAGGATATGATTAATTGGTAAAGTGTATGGATACAGAAATGTATCTATACTGTATATACCTATAAACTATGAGAAAACCATATATTCACAATAATACAATATGAGATGCTGACTGATACAACCTATAGTGCAGCCAATCATTACATCATACTCTAGACCCTACAAGACACAATAAAACCATGTAATAACCATGAGAAGGTGATTGTAAAAATATACTTGGATAATACATGTTTACTAATTAGATTCTAAAAAGCTTATTATTGGATCTTAGATAACAAGGTTTAAACCATATCTAATGTTTTAGCAGTTTCAATAATATTCTACCATATTATAAGACTATATAATTGTGATATGTATATGATATATGTAACTATTATATATATTATTATATACTTTTAGCTAAGTCTAAAGAAGAAAATAAGCAAACTAAACTATAATTTCTTTTCTAGAAAAATATTTTTGCTAGTTTTTTTCTAACTTTTTTAAATAAGAACAAAAATAAAATAAAATAAAATGAGTTTAACTTGTAATTTTGACATATAAGTAGTTAGTAAACAATATGAGATGAAATAAGAAGAAAGTCCACTAACATTTATAGAGGTAGATTTTAGTTTAGATTACAAGTCTGAGAGAGAAACCAGTACTAGTTCTATCTTTTTATTAGAGTAGAAGATGATAGACTTGACTTTTTTCATTTTTTCATTTTATTTTATCTTAGACTTAGAGTTAAGACTCAGTATGACATTATATGTAACTGTTACAAACTGTCATATAGTGTGACTCAACATCACACATCTGTTACAGTCACATGTCACAGAGATAATTGTAAAAAGTTTAGAACAAAGATAATATCATATAGTATATATTATACATGTTGATTTTAAGGAAAATATATGGCTCTTTAGAGTAGGCTAATAATAGTGTAGCACAGACTAGTAAACCAGTGTATATAAGATAGACAATCTGTATTAGAAACTCTATCAAGTTTTCTTATATTAACTCTAATATAAGATTCTTTTTCATAACTTATCTAAGGTTTTGAGATTATAACACATTCTCTTATACACATTCTTATTAGGAACAGACCAGCCACTGAACCAGTTATGCTAAAAGTGTGCAATATCAAGCTTAGCTTTGACATCTGGCTGGTACTATATATATACTTTATACTATACTCCTGACAATTCTCACCTTCTATCCTACTACCATTATCATAATTTTTATCTTCTTATCATAACATAAGTCAACTCAACTTAATCTAATATGAGCAGATTATCTAATAGTATTAGGAATAAATCACTACAATGTAGGTACAGCTTCAAAATCTGTCAGAAGTAGTATGAGTAAGAACAGCATCAGTGATGCTCAGCCCAACACTAGGTCAAATGTAGAAGTGGCAAAGCCACAAATATTTAATGAAAAAGCAGGAAAAATCTTGGGTTTTTTAATGGTGTATAGGCTTTATACAAAAATAAGGATAAGGGAGGTAATAATAAAAAAGCAGATTCAATGGATATTGTCTTATGTACAAAGAAGATCAGCTGATATTTTGAAGAAAAATATATTAGAAGACTTAGAAGTAAGAACACTAGAATATGCAATAGTAGGGAAGTTTTTAGTAGACTTAAAGAAAGAATTTGGTAGAGAAAATAATAAGATGATGAAGGTGGCAAAGCTAAAAAAGATAGAATAGAAGAGTAGGATAATGGAAGAATATGTTCAAAAGTTCAAAAGAGCAACAAGAGAAAGTAGTTATGAGGGGAGGGTGTTAATAGAAGAATTCAAAAAAAGAATAAATAATATAATCAGAAGAAAACTTATGGATGCAGAAAGGCCTTCTAAGAGTATTGAGCAATAGTATGAGAGGGCAGTAAATCTAGACAGGTATTGAAGGAAGAGTAGATAAGAAAAAAGAGAACAGAAATCTTCAGTACCAAGGTAAAATTCAGTGATAAATATTGTAGGAACATAACAACAACAGATGCCATAGTCTCAAATTTGGCCAAGAAGGTAGAAGATTTCTTAACAGTGTGCACCAGCAGTACATACTCTAATAGAGAGAGTAGAGAAGGTAAACACAGTCATTGAAAATCCATAATAGTAGTGGACAGGATTTATGCTAAGGTACAATATATATGTGATGGAAATGGATTAAGATAAGAATTGTTATAGTTATGAGAGATTTGGTTATATCACAAGAAATTGCAGAAATTGGAAAATTATAGGATAAGAGAGGAGACTTGAATATGAAGACAATCAGAACAGTAATTTAAATGGGAAAGAGAATCTAATAGTCCTTGATTAGGTTCTAATTACAATATGTTTGCAATATCCTCTAGAGTAATAGAAAATACATCCTGCTGCAACCTAGATAATGGGGATATATTGAGAGTTTAATGGTGAAGATTGGTATAAAGAGGATTGATATATAAGAAGATTGTTGGATAATGGGACCACAAGGTTGTTGATGAGTTCAGAGTTTGCAAGGGAGTAGAGGTTTAAGTTGTAAAAAATAAAAAGACTAATATATGTGAGAAATGTAAATGGTTTCCTTAATAAGGAGGGGCAATTGAACATATAGTAGAAGTAAATATATCACAAACTTCATTCAGCTTATATCTCCACAACCAGTGGACCGATTTTCACAAACTAAGTTGCACTAGAAAGCCTCAAATGAGGGCTATCTGCATATATGTGGGATGTACAAAAGTGACAACAAATGACTGAGATATCAGGCCATCAATAGCTATAAAAGCTTTGTCTGCTAATATCTCATTAATGGCTAAACAGATTTGCATGATTGAACTTGCATTGGAAAGTACTTATCAATCTGTTTACAACAATATATAATGCATCTCAAAGCAACAAGTATTGGTAGAGATACAAGTATATCAATATAGTAATATAATTAGTTATCTTCTAAAATTAGCCTGACAGCTGCTATAACAGATGACAGCTCCCATCAGGTACAAGTTTTGATCATGTGATGGCAACAGCTTGCACATGGACCATTACTCTTTTGTATATATACCTTTGTATCTGAGGGCTAGATCTTAGACTTAACAATGTTAATTATTTTTGTTGATACTACTCATTATTATCTCCTTATACTGAACCTCTAAAACACCACTAAGTTCAAGTATCACAACCAGTAAGTAGCTTATTTGTGATAAAATATTTATTATTAGGAACATAGAGAGAGGATGGAAATTGATGTGATTGGTAGTCAGAAATAGAGTATGATTTTAGAAATACTGTGGCTTGCTTGTTAAAATTCTGAAATTGACTGGAGAACAGAAGAGATAAAGATGACAAGGTGCCAAGAAGAGTGTGGAAAGCAGTGGAGACCAGAGAAAAAACAGAAAAAAGAAGAAAATAAGAAGAAAAAATGAAAAAAAGATAAAACAATAGAAGTAAAGAAAGTGGTGGAAGAGTAGGAGATTTGGGATGAGAAAGAGGAAGCAGAAAAGTCTAAAGAAGAGACCAAGAAATTGGTTTTTCAAAGATTCCACAAGTGGATCCATATTTTTGAAAAGAAAGCAAGTGAAAGAATACCAATCAAGAAGTTGTAGGACTATGTGATAGAGATGAAGAAAGGATTTGTATTAAAGAAGGAAAAGATATATCCATTGTCAAGAGAAGAGAGAGAAGAGGTATACAAGTTCATTGAAGAATAATTGAGGAAAGAATATATTAGACTTTTGAAGTTGCCTTAAATAGTACCTGTATTTTTTGTAGAAAAAAAGAATGGTAAAAGGAGAATAGTTCAGGACTATAGATACTTAAATAAATAGACAATTAAAAATAATAACCCTTTGCCTCTTATTTTGGACATTGTAGAAAATATAGGTACTAAGAAAGTCTTTATAAAATTAGACTTACAATGGGGATATAATAATGTACAAATAAAGAGGGGGGATAAGTAGAAGACAGTGTTTATGATTCTAGAAGGGTTGTTTGAACCTATGGTTATGTTCTTTGGATTAGCCAACTCTTTAGTGACATTTCAAACAATAATAAATGAAATCCTATAGGACTTGATCAACACTAGGGAAGTGGTAAGTTTCATTGATAGTGTAATTGTAAGAATAGAAGAAGAAGAGCATGATAAAGTGGTAGAAAAGGTAGTAAAAAGGTTAGTGGAAAATAACTTATATATGAAACCAGAGAAATGCAAGTGGAAGGTTGGGAAGGTAAAATTCTTAGGAGTGGTAATTGGACCAGAAGGAATTAAGATAGAAGAAGAGAAGGTAAAAGGAGTGTTGGGTTGGCCAATCCCAAAGGAAGTCAAGGATATACAAAAGTTTTTGGGACTAGCCAATTACTACTAGTGATTCATTAATGATTTTGCATTTATAGCCAGACCATTACACAACTTAGTAAAAAATGATCAAAAGTGGAACTAGATGGAGAAGTAGAAGAAGGCATTTTAGGAGTTGAAAGAAAGATTCATACAGAAACTAGTATTAGTAGTACTAGACTCAGATAAAAAAATGAGGATGGAAGTTGGTATAGTGAACTATGTAACAGGAGAGGTGTTATTTATGAAGTATAAAGATGGATGATGGAGACTAGTAGCTTATCTCTCAAAATCTCTCAACAAGATAGAGAGGAACTACAAGATTCATGATAAGGAGATATTAGTAGTAATTAGAGAATTAAAAAACTATCTTCTGTATTCTCAGATAACATATAATAATATATTTAGACTTCTAAAAGACCTCATTGGATCTTGGATAAAAAGGTATGAACTACATCTAACACAGTTATATTTAGGAAGAGAATTATAATAGAAAGTAGATTATAAAGGAAATTAAACTTCCAAGTATAAGCATTCAGAACAGTATACTACACTAGTTGATTTTCAAGCTAAAGGACTACAGAGTATCTAGGTGTTGGACATAGTTTATATTTTGTTATCCAAGATCCAATAAGGTCTCTTGAAAGTTCAAATAAGTCATCTATACATTATCTAAGAATATAAAAGACAAAAGTTGGAATAACCTTCAGCTTCAGCTTATGTACTACATCTCTACAAGTCACACTGATTGTATATTTCAGAGGAGTACTTGAAGAACTTAGAAGATTGATGCTACTTTCTAGTAGTAAGGTGTATTGTTACTAACACTGAGAATTAGTGCTAGTTTTGGTTGATTTTCAGAATGAGGCTATTACAGTATAAACTATCAGTTTGTATACTAAGTATACTACCTAGGATAGCTATCTAGAATAGAGACTACTAAGTGAGTTACTCTGAATACTGATGATCTTCAGATATCAGGGATGGAGATTCATAAGTTGGCAAAAGTCCAGTAAGAATATCCAAGATAAAATGGAGATAGTTGATCTATATCAGAAGAGATTGGAAAGTGTAAAGAACAGATGTGGCCAGAACAGGATACAACATTAATCCTGAAACAGAAATTAATGCAGCAATTAAAGGTCTAAATTATCAATCTAATCAATATGAGTAGAGAAGTAAATATAGCTAATTTTAAAGTATAAATGATCAATCCAATCAGAATAAGTCAAAAAGCAAATATAGCTAGAAAAAGCACAAATAGTCAACCTGATTAGCAAAACATTATGAGTTGGGAAGCAAATATAGCCATTTAGAGCATCAATGATCAATCCAATTATTGAAAAGCTATAAAGCAAATCAGCATTAATTAGGGAGTAAATGCAGCTAGCTAGAACACAAATGTTCAACTTAACCAGTGATGAAATCCTATGAACATGAAGTAATTCAAAGATCAGCTCAATTTACAACAGGCCTAGAAGTAACAAGATGTCAGCTCACTAGTAAAGTCAGTCAAGCTTTTTTCACTAGTGGAAAATAGCCTAAAAAAGTACTAACTGGAGATTAAGGCAATCAGAGCCTATAATCTGTTGGAGGAACAGAATGTACAGCAGCATGGTACAGTGTGGACAACTGACAACTACTTACTAATAGTAAGTTCTGTAATGAAAAGCTTAATAGTATGAGACAGGTAATAGTAGTATATTAAGCTTAAAGTAAAATTTTCTACTGATTATTATATTAGTCATACTACTGATTGCAGTATGAATGCTTAGTCAGCAGAATGTTTTCAACAACCACTGTGTACTCTTCATTTGTAAGATGAGCTTGGTAATACTTTACTAAGTGTTATAATCCTGAGCTTGGCTCAGATTGCAACTTAGACAAAGACTTGAGTAAGAGAGGAGAAAATGATCAATTGATAAAGTGTAAAGATACAAGACTTCATCTATATTTAATAACCATAAGCAAAAGAAAAGATATTCTTGAGAAAACAATATAAAGTCAGCAAAGATGAGAAAGTCTCTACTACTATATGAGGTGCTAGCTGATACTACACAAGATAGACACAAGGCTATAGTAAAGATGAAACATAAAGATGAAACAAACCCTGACACATGTCCACTACATATAATACATGAGGCAAACATTTGTAGAATATAAGACATCATCAATTGTAACATGGGGGCTAGAACACTATATGGTATGGGAACATTGCTTTTAATCTATCAGGTGACTTGACCAGACATTACCTGACAACTTAGTCTTACATTACAATATCCCAAGTCCAGTGTTTGGAACAAAGAATATATAGCAAACCAGATGGAGTCTGGGAAATAGTTACACTACTCACATTACTTACATACATATACTACAACTCATGGCCCATTTGCGACTGACCACTATAAATTGCAGTGACTACGGACCTGCGTACTGGACCAAATGATTATCTACAACTAAAGAAAAAGCATAGCAATTGGTCAGGACGTAACCTGTGATGGGATCATTGCCACTAAACTGGAAGATGTTTTTCCGATTTTGACGGGATTGATATACTTAAGTAGTAGTACTATACACTACTACGCTCGGTTCGCGAGGATCATCTACAGTACTGAGGTCGAGCGTGCACAACATGTAAGCAACGGCTTTGGAATGGCTTAATCTACTACACAATAAGAACTAAGGCATTGGTCTACCAGAGGTCTGTCATCAATGGGTGGATCGTGATTTTGCTAAGTGTGCGTTAGGATTGGTGAGTTCAATGGCAAGGAGATATTGCTACTGGGGTCCTGGGATCATAACAGCAGCCACAGTGCCCAAAGATACATGAATGTAGGCACAGGACGTCGTCCTCGTTTCCTTTTATCCGACTGACCATGCTCCTTAGGTCTTGGCTCACTTCTTCTTTCCCGCATTCTCCCCTTCTTCTTCATTGTTGTCATATTCTTCATCTTCAGCTCTTCTTTCACGATCTTCACTATGATTTCATTGCTGGGCGGGCATCAGGTTAACATGACCACATTTATCAAAGAATCATGGTCTCATGGAAGGTATTGTTGCTTTATTCACACCCTGTGTCCAAAGAGGTGAGTAACTCGGTGCTAAACTGTCATTCTACACTTTTCTACCCCCAACGTTCCATCCGAAGAGATGAATGGAATCTGATTCGCATATACTTTCCCCCTAGAACCCGAAGATGCAGAACCTATTTAAGGTCTTTCTTTGTTTCCTCGACATCTCACGAGTTCCATCCGAATATTTCCAGGAAAAGAATCGTGTATCTTGATTGGTATCATTTGCTGGGGCAATGGCCTTTGATGTGAAATATTTTTATTTTTACACTCTGAAAATTACTGATCACTCCCGAATATGCATTTATATAATCAGCCGGTAAACTCTAATCCTGATTTTGAGTGGTGATAAATCCTGACATTCGACTTATCGTTCACGCGCTGGGCGTGACTTTTTAAATTGGCTCAACTGTTTGGTGAGAAATATTGGAAATGAATATAGAAATAAGATATTAAAGTTGACCCACAGTTGCCGACTGGGACAATGGTATATTATATTTTTGAATGTTGATTTCTCACCAACCAAGTGACTCCGGAATATGGCTAGTAGGAAACTCCCCTCAGACTTTGACGTGGGCCTCTGTTCAGGTTGGAGATAGGATGCTCTGTCGACCACCATGTTGATGTTCCTAACTGGCTCAAGATTGCTATTTAATTTGGGGCCAACAACCTATTGACATAAAACACTTACGTGCAAGGAATCAACAGAAGAGATTAGCCTCATTACCTCGCTTACTGAGCGTGGATGTTGGACCAATGTCATATTACTATCTGAGATCAGTATTAGAGCTCACCAGCTGTGGACTCATCAGTAGTGGTGAATTTTCTGCGTATACCAATTTAGATCCAGGATATTCTCTGTTCCAGGAAACAAGTTCCCATCAACTCACATCAAAGGAAATAGACTAATCCCCAGTCCCAGTCGGCAGCCGTGATTGTCATCACTCTGGAGAAATAGACCCAACTTTCCTGGCAGTACTATGAACCGATGCACATGTGTTTTTTCTTTGGAGTTGTTGAGCTTCTAGCATCTATCACACATCTATCACTCTATATTTATGGATGTCTTTCATAACATCAGTCACATATGAAAGACAAGCTTAAAAGCGACAGAAACGATTCGAAAATGACCAGACTCAGACACTCAAGCTCGAAATCAAGCAAAGATGCGATTTTCCCTTAAGTTTACCGCTCTTATTGTCACCCTCGTCAGTGTCAGAGCTGCCCCGACTGAATCTGAGGTATGTCTCGCTAAAAGATACATCAGCACAATATTAATTCCATGTAGTCTACTACCTACCTGGTCTCTCATGACCAAATGTCCCATTGGCTTGCAAACACTGAGGCCAAGCTTACTTTCATTGGCAAGCCCATGAACCCGCTCTCGCCTCGTGCTGCACAGGATACTACGGTTACATACTGCTCTGATCGTATTGCCAATTTTTGTGGTGGAGCATGTACTGTTTACACCGGCGGAGCTACTTGTCTTGCTGCACCTAATACCAATTGTCTCGCTGCAACAAACAATGTTGGATTCTGCGACAGGGGAGGATGTGGAGGCAGCTGCAATCAATTGGAGACCTGTGGCACTACCCTCGACAACGGATTCTGTTATACGCCTGGTACTGCTTCCATTGCAGTTGGCCCTGCCTGAAGCTTGAAGTCTGTCTCCTGCGCCAATTTAATAGGAAAATGCTGACTTTTTTCTAGATTTTAACACTGTTCCACCGAGCAGGGATACCAAGTCAAATGATAATAAATCGGTTACAGTGATCTGTTGTTGTAGTCATAGTTTGTGACTGTCTCACTGCGTCTCTGAATGCTCCTGTGAATTTTCTTGTTGAGAGAGGGGCTGTACAGACCGTATGGCGCTTTGCACTGTAAAATTGTCATGCCAAGGTCACCTTCAGGATGTGCAGCATGATGTGAGACCCTGGTTTTACTGGCTTGGCAATGTGGTCAAGCTCGGTAATATTTTGTGACGTTAATGCGACATAAAGGGCAGTGCAAAGCGAGGTCCAAGAGACGCGGGTCACGTGAGACCATATCAGCGTCTGGTCAATAAAGATCCCGTTCCCCCAAACACTGGCCCGCGGGATTTCGTAACAGGCAGACTGATCATTGACCTCTAGCAACGTCCACTTCAAAATGACAAGAACAACAGATCTGCATGATTTCCCGTTACAAGGCTTGAGGGCACGAATCTCATTTCATCTCTTACTACTCATATCCTCAAATCAAATTCTTATATGTCCTGGTATCATTCTGCATGATCTCGGTGAAATGTCGCATTGATTCTAATTGGTCATAATGTGAATCATTCAATGATTTCATGCGCTTACAGTCGAAGACAGGATTCATAATGATGAAGGTAGGTTGAGATCCTCTGGAAAAGCCCAGCAGAAACGAAAACCATCATCACCAAGGGTACTGTTGCCCGAATTTCAATCGACTCCGAGGCCCGATGACTTGTCCGACTTCAGAATTACCGAGGGTTGTTCCTGATGAGGGGTAGATAGAAGCACCATATTCTTCACCCACATAAACTCACCAAAGCATGTATACAGAATGGTGAAGAAATCTGTTGGAGTATCACCTACTCCGGTTCACGCCATGGTTTATCAATGCCTGCATCTACATCCTCTTCTGCATACCCCATCATCATACTTTCCACCATACTTTCCACGAGGTCGCTCATATCCAATGTCGTCGTATTCTGCGTAGCGAGACAAGATTGCCAAAGTTTAAGTAGTCAGGAAAATTCTTATTCAAAGAGATTTCTAGAACAGCCACGAAACAAATTGTATGCTCGATGTCATAGACCACGATATAATTACTGCTTTGAACAGTAGAGATCATGATAACAAAACCCTCCTACAGTTTAGGAGAGAAATCACTCACACCGAAGGAGTTTCATTGGTACTTGCCTGTCCCTAGAACTCTTACAATAATCCAATTTTCGTTTAAGCAGCAACACCACGGAGGGCAGCTCAAATTATGAGGCATTTGACTTGATGATGAGTTGTGATCCCAACTTCCAGAGCGACTTACAGTCACACCTACTTGTTCTGAACACTTGATCTGCCGCACATAGCTCTTGACCCGTAACACCTCATTAACATTGAAGAATGAAGACGACGAAGCTTCCCGATCATATTTCCCAGGGACAGTATGGAAGATTTTTGTTCACAAGGCAAGACGAGTTGAGTTATCGATTATTGATCACGCGACTATTGCTGTTGTTGTTGTTGTTTATTCCTATTTTCTATACCGTAACAAGCAAACTAGTGCTAAGACACGGTGGGCGTTCGAAACGCGACTATTGCAACAGTGCTAAGTTACTGTAGAACCCGGGTTCTCTCATACGGAGGATGGCTTCATACCTTATACCATGTCCTACCGACTGATCATACGACAGACGAGTCATTATTCAATGTAATTAAGTTCCAGCCCGGGATGAGTAGAAATGCCAGTACGAATGACGGGTCCAAGTTGTTTCCGGATGTTCATTGAGAACAATGTTTTCGGATCTGCCTAAGTATTGATGGAAACGAAAGCTTTGGGTTCTGTCGCCTAGCCAGTTTCATGCCGCGAGGACACTTGAACCATGTTTTGATCCACCGATTTTGAACGCAATAGAGGCTGAAATGAACGTCGACATTATGACGCAATAATTCTTCTCTAAACGAGACACTCTACAATAGCACCAATGATGTTAAGACTTGAGGCAGAGGAAAGAACTGCGAGGGGCAGTGACCAGATGGCACGAGCATGTATACAGAGGACAGCAAGAGCAAGAGTGGATGAAGATGAAGCAAGAGCGTAAGTATTTGCAGGGACAATCAGGTCAGGTTCGAGACCCTTGTTACGATACGGCTTACCATATTCGTGCTAGTTCTAATTTGTGGTTTCAACTAGGCACTCGCAAATACGACAATATCAAGTCTGCTGGATATTGCCAGCAGCACCCTCTTTACAATGCAGGTGAGCACCTATCGGCTTGAACTGGCATCACTTGATCGTCCAGCTGTTTTCCATCATACAGGTATTTTATCTCAGCCTTCATCCTGCCCCAGTGTTTGCCTTCACCAATGACCTCAGACGCGTACGGGTTTATGCGGCTTGCTCAATCCGTATCATACATCCGTATCATACATCACGGGAGAGCCTGGAAATCCTCTAACTCGGTTCTTGGAGAACATTTTCGTACGTACTGGGATGTCTCGTCTGTCGTCTATTCGGATGGTTAAATGGTCAACCCCCTTACCTGCGCCATAGACGCACTCCCCGAAAACCTCTGAAATAGTGAGTGCGACAGGTTCCAAGAGTACTCGAAATGGCTTCAGTGCATTCTCCAAAGCTTAATAACCAACATTCGCCAAGTCTCCGCCTCAATCTGAGAGAATGAGACTGAGCACGAAGAATGAAGTGAAGCATGTCCCTGCTGAACGACTTCTTGCGGTCTTTGATGGTGATGCGGTCACATTCGTTGGTGAAGAGCAGGCTCCGCCATCTCTTCTTCTGTTTCTTTGCCTTCGCCTTCATTCCAAGATCTACCAATCCCCTATATACCCCCACCACATGGTGCTTTACATACTCCCTCACCCTGATACCGAATACGTGCCAAAGAAGTAGGGATGCTAGAGAAACAATTACCAAATGAAAGTAGGAATCTCCAGAGAAACGTTGCGGAGAATTTAGTGAAGGAAGAGTATTTTAGGGGAAGCATAGGATTGAAAACAATCAGTGGGACGAAGCAGGAGAGAGAAAAGGTATTGAGTGAGTATCAGTCTTGTTTGCGAAAATTTTCATGACGGCGATTTGCAGGTTCAATATGAGACAAATGTTCTCAGATAGTATGTGACACAGAAGTAGAAGCAAGATTAGAAGAGGAAGTGAAGAAGTTGGTTTCAGAATGATTTCATAAGTGGATCAAAGTCTTTGAAAAGAAAGCAAGTGAGAGGATATCAACAAGAAAGATGTGGGACTATGCAATAGAGTTGAAGGATATTAGAGGTGATTCACACTTGATGGTTTTATCTGCAATTGTAGCATAGAAGACAGTGTTATGCTAGAAAATGCTTTTCTGGTTTTTAAGCATATAAGCCCTCTTTGAAGGTATTAGTGTGAAGATCTTACCCTCTTAGATGGCCACTCAGGTCTTCTCAAGTGGACACCAGCTCAAGAGGTAGTATGGTAGCTGTTAATCAAACTAGATCTTGGAAAGAAGGAATTTTTAGAAATAAGAAATATCACTTGTGAATAACTAGCTATGAAGAACATGCACTCATGAGAGAGTTGTACTAAGTTACAAACATTTGAATTGTTGAATAAGGTAAGAACACATTAGATTGGAAGCTAACAGAATATAGAATAAAAAAATAAGAAGAAGCAGCTATGGAAATGATTAAGAGAGAAGAGACTAGGCTCTTATAAGTAGAGATCAATCATTGGATTGATATTATGTTTGCAGATAAAGAAATAGTCATATGCTTGTGAGATCTTAAAGAGCTTTATTATAGTTTTAGTCTTTATTCTCTAGTTTTATTTCTTTAGACTGATACATAAGCCACAAGTAGAGAAGAGTAAGAGAGAGGATCTCTATTCAAATGCTCTTACTCAAGAGTAGTTTAACCTCTATTTTATTAAATAAGCATTGTTAGTATCTGTTATTACTTTTGAACAAGTTTTGGAGAATTCTATCAGTCTGGAAAATGCTAGTGAGGTGAATATTAGTTGGTATCTTCAGTTATAAGATTTGACTTGAGAGATATCTAAGATGAATAGTATTTTTAAAGAGCCTTACAATTTATTTACTAGATTTTCTGAAAGAATTTGTAAGATTCACTGTTTAGAAGTATGTTATTAAGAAAAAGCATTTGCAAGCAAATACTACTTATATATATATTCCTTTTAATATATTATTGTTTTTACATTTTCTATTGATTCCTAACTCTAATCATATTCTCTTTGAATTCTTTAGCATGCAGTTAAGAGCTAATGTTATATAGTTCTTATTATAACTTCTTTTTTGCTTGATCTTATTATAAAATAAACTACTTGTTTATAATATCTGAACCTTGGATGTACTCTTAGAGGTTTAGGAGTAATTCAAAAGTTCAATAATAATGACAATAATGACAAACATCAATATAAATATTAATGATGAAAAGATGATAATTGATAAAAACTAATATTGTTAAGTCTAAGGTCTAATTCTTTGACATAGAGGTGTATATACAAAATAGTGATGGTCTGTATACAAACTATATAATCAAAACTTGTATCTAATGGTAATTGTTATCTATTGTAACAAATGTTTGGCTAATTTTAAAAGATAACTAATTATGTCACTATATTGACATACTTGTATCTTTATGAATAATTATTACTATTGAATATATTATATATTATCAGAAATGGTTTGATGAGCACTTTCTAATATAAGTTTAAATCCATCTAGCCATTTATGAAATAATAGCTAACAAAACTTTTACAGTTACTAATGGCCTAATATCTCAGTTATTTGTTGTTGCTTTTGTACATTTGATATATGTGTATATAGCCTTCATATTTGGCTTTCTAGCACAACTTAGTTTGTGAAAATCAGTCTACTAGTTATAAAGATATAAGCTAAATAAAGTTTGTGAAAAATCTTTTTTAATAGAGACAGAAAAGAACTTAGCAAGGTAGACTTTTTAGACAGAGTTAGAAGAAGTGCTAAACAGATAGGTTAATCTTGGCTTCAACAGATAACATTATACCTAGCCTATACATTATGTAGTTATGATTTCAGATAATAAGAGTTTAGATAGATATATGCAAGTGCAGCATAATTCAAGTTGATAATTAGACTAAGAAAATGGTATATGGTAGACTATATTCTATGCTAAAAGAATAAAAAGTATGCAGATGTTAAATAGTATATAACAAAGGGGAAATTTGTACTTAGAAAAAAGAAAATATATTTCTTGTTTAGAAAAGAGAGAAAAAAAGTAAGAGAGTTCATTTAGGAGTAGATAAGAAAGAGATATATTCAACTATCAAAGTTATTACAAACAGTACTAGTGTCAAGATCATGGACGGTGGACTTTATTTTATTTTCTCTTTTCATTTTTATTTTACTTTTCTTTTCATTTTCATTTTCATTTTTCTATTTTTAGAACAACTCAGGTTAGGGTTTATCAGTCACGCTGTCACATCAGTCACAAGTTAATAAGCGTAGTCACAAGACTGATCACGAGACTTGGGAGAATGGAATAGAAGGTACTAGAATAAAGTAACGTCATACAGCATGGACAACACATGCTGGCCTCATGTAATACTCATGGTCATTTAGGGTAGGGTGCACAGTAGTTAGCACGGACCATGGGCTATAGTATATAAGATAGACTACTTTGTCTTAGGAACTCTATCGAGTTCTCTTGTGTTACTCAATACAAGAGTTGTCTTATTGCTTAATACTTTGGGCTTTAAGTCATAACAACTAGTATTCTTTGTAAGAAAGAAGAATAGGGAGAAGAAAATAGTATAAGACTATTAGTATCTTAATGAGTGAACAATCAAGAATAATTATCCATTACTACTTATTTCAAATATCATCAAGAACATTGGAACTAAGAAGATATTTACA
Organism: Leucocoprinus gongylophorus; assembly: GCA_022457215.2. Lineage (NCBI taxonomy): Eukaryota > Fungi > Basidiomycota > Agaricomycetes > Agaricales > Agaricaceae > Leucocoprinus > Leucocoprinus gongylophorus. The sequence goes on from JAJOHK020000069.1 coordinate 27,667, forward strand.
AAGTTGGATTTAATATAAGATTTAATATAAGATTATTACAATATGAGAATAAAAGAGGGGGATAAATAAAAAGTAGTCTTTACAATATCAGAAGAGTTATTTAAACTAACAGTTATATTTTTTGGTTTAACAAGTTTACCAGCTATTAAAATCATAAAAGATAAACTTAGTGTTATTTTAGTTTTCTTCTTATTTTTACTTTCTTTTTGTTTTATTTTCTATTTTAGAACTTAGGGTTAGAGTTAACATGATATTATAAGTTACTATCACAAAATGTCACACTATGATACTGTCAAGGTCACATCATTACATACATATGTGACATAATAAAAAGAAATAAAAAGTTCTAAAAGAATCATATTATATAATATATTTAACACATGTTAACCTTAAGATATATATATGGTTATTTAGGGTAGGCTAAAGTAATAGAGCACAGACCATGAGTAATTATTATATAAGGTAGACAATCTATACTGAGTTTTCTATTAAGTTCTCTTATTGTTAGAATTGAAGACAATGAACTTAGTTTCTATTTTATTTTCTTTTATTTTCTCTTAGGTTTTATTATTGATTATAAGATGAAGAAGACAAAGTGTGATACCATCACAGGTCACATGACAATGTCACACAAGTCACATGCTCATGTGACATGATAAAACAACATAAAAGATTCTAGAAGGAGATAATGTCATATAGCATAGTTAACATATGTTGACCTTAAGGCAAACACATGGTCATTTAGGGTAGGGTTGAAAAAGTGTAGCACAGACCATCATTAGTTTGTATATAAGATAGAAAGTTGTATTAGGAACTCTATTGAGTTCTCTTGTATCACTCAATACAAGAGTAGTCTTTTGTCTTAACATTAAGACTTAAGTCATAACACTTGTGTTGACCTAATATAAGATTCATTTGCTTAACCAACACTAAGGTCTCAAGTTTATAATACCAGCCATGTTTCAGGCTATAATAAATGAGTTGCTGAGAGACTTAATTAATACAGAAGAAGTGGAAAGTTTTATTGATGATATGATGGTAGAAACAAAGAGTGAGAAAAAACATGATGAATTGGTAAAAGAAATACTAAGAAGATTAGAATAAAATGATTTATATATAAAACCAGAAAAGTATAAATAAAAAGTGAGGAAAGGCAATATATTAAGAGTAGTAATAGAACACAAGAGAATAAAGATGAAGAAGGAGAAAGTGAAGATAGTAATAAACTGGCTAGTCTCTAAATCAGTTAGGGAAGTATAGAAGTTATTAGAACTGGCTAACTATTATAGGAGGTTTGTGAAAATTTTTGCAAAGATAGTAAGGTCATTAGATAAATTGACAAAAAGGAAACAAAAGTGGAAATAGAAATAAGACAGGAAAAGTTTAAGATGTTAAAGAAAAGGTTTATTACAGAACTGATCCTAGTAGCTTTAGATCTGGACAAAAAGATGAGAATAGAAGTGAATATATTAGATTATGCAACTGGAGAGATATTGTCTATGAAATTTGAAGATGGAAAATAGAGACTAATATCCTATCTTTCTAAATTATTAAATGAAACAGAGCAGAATTATGAAATTCACAATAAAGAAATATTAGTAGTAATCAAAGGGTTGGAAGCATGGATGTAATTGTTAAAAGATGTCAAATTCAAGTTTGAGATCTGAACAGACCACAAATATTTGAAGTCTTGAAAGTATGTGCTAGGAGTTAGAATAGAAAAAGCAGATGGATTGAGTAAAAGACTAGATTTGACAGTAGGAGTTGAAAACAATAATAAAAACCAGAAATTGATAAAGGAAAAGTAGTAAGAGAAATGATGGAAGTAGTGATAGAAGGACCAGAAATAAAGTTGGTAGAAAAAACAAAGAAAATGAAAAAAGCAAGAGTTAAACCATTAAAAGATGATAAGTAAGAGATAAAAGGGAAGTTGGTGTTAAAAGAAAGAAAGATATATGTGCCTAAGAATAAGAAGTTGAGAATGGAAGTCATTTAGTGACAGAGATCAAGTAGAAAGGTTATACTAGAGTATAACAAGAACTATGTAACACTAGTCTATAACTACATGCTAAAGAATTCAAAGAAGATATTAAATAATATATTAAAAGGAATATATGAGTAGCATCTGCTTACAAATGCTTTTTCTCAATAACATACAGTGAATCTTATACTATGGAACAAGTTCTTTTAAAAAATCTAGTGAATAGATTACAAAGCTTCTTAAAAAATCCAATAATATTATTTATCCTAAATGATGTACTTCAAAGATATCTCTTAAGTTGAACCTTACAACAACTAAAGATACCAGCTGATATTCATGTTGAGACTTAAGTCTTTAGGATTGGACAAAAAAATAAACCTTGGATTATGTAATCACAAGAGAACTTAATGGTGTTTATGGTGCACTCGAATACTAACATTTTTCTTCTATTTTCCTTGATTTAATATTTCTTTTCTTTTGATTTTCCTTTTATTTTTATTTTTTGACAATGAAGAGACATGTGACTATGGTCACATGACATATCACATGATGTGATGTCATAGGCCTAGACTAGGTGAGAGCAGACTAGAAGAATAATGTCAAAAAGTATGTTAATAGTATGTCTACCTCATAGTATATACATAGTACACTTATGGATGACATATGGACTTTAGAGTTAATTATTAGTAGTGTGGACCATCTATAATTTATATAAATAGAGTAGCAATTCAGCAGAGACTCCTTGTTGAGTTCTCTTATGATTTCTGCAATGATATCTACTCTTGAGATTTATTGATTGTGCTTCTATTAGTTTTGTGACTAATGGTTGCCATAATAAATAGAGTTCTAAGTATAAGATTGTTTATCTTATATACACTAGACTACTTGTCTATGCTATATTACCATTAGCTTATCTTAAATGGCTATATATTCTTTAAGATCAATATATATAAATTATACTATATAATATTATTTGTTCTAGGATTTTCTATGATGTTCTATGTAATATATGATTGTGATTATGTGATTATGACCATATGTTTGACAATTTGTGACTGTGACATGTGATTTTTTTTATTTTAACAATTTATTATATAGAGCATAGTGGCAGACCATGGTAGCTACATTGTAATTATATACAGAACAAGCAAACTACATGAAAAAAGAAAAAGGAAATGAAAAAAAAAGACAAAACTACAAAAATTGAAGAAAAAAAAACTAGAATAAAAGCTAACTACAAGGTTGGTTCTAAGCTAGCTAAATAGAGATATTACAGAAAGCAAATGTACTAAGATTAAATTTAAGAAACAAGACAAAGTGACTTATCAAGTCTCTTCTCAGATTTCAATAATTGTTAAACCTTCTACACTCATATAGAATATAGTGTCTGGATTCAATGGGATAAGATCTACATGGACAGCTGAAGTCTTTCCTTGGGAAGAATCTGATTCTATATTTACTGATTGGGGTATGGTAGGTTATTATCTTAGATGCTTTTGTATATAAAGAATTGGAATGGCCGAAAAATTTAAGCTATAAACCTCCTCTAGTGTATAAAGGTTTAATGGGATTGTTATCACTGTCAACTAGGTCAAGAAAATGCTTTCTTTTGGAGTCTGAAGCTTGGAACATCATTTTCCAAGTTTTGATAATATTATTACATTTGGATCCCTTGCTGAAGTTCCACAATTGTTTGTATGGGAGAAGTAGAATAGAGCTAAATGATTTAGTATCCTTATTGACAGTGTTGTGGAGGTGCCACTTGTTATGACTTGGGCACTCCTAAAACTCAATAGTATTTTCTTGATTCTGAGTAAAGAAATTGCAAAGTTCCTTAAAAACAAAATTTGAATGAGATTGGTAAAGATGTAGAGATAGATTGAAGATTTTCTTTGCTGAATGGAAAGAATCTGTAATAACATTTATTTTCAAAATGTTGTTGGTGTTGATGGTCTGATTTATACTACATCATATAGTAAAAAGCTTGGCTTTAATACTTATCATATTTATAGCATGATAGAGTATTTTGATGATCAGATGGTCATGGATATGAATATGAACAATGGATATGAATGATGGATACTGCAACATTGTTTTTGATGCTAGCATTGGTGATTACTAAAGTGAGGGTTGGAGTTCCCAATGATTTGATTGTCAAAATCACAAGAAGTAAACTTAGTTTTTTTTATTTTCTTTTCAATTTATTTCCCATTATTCTATTTTTAGAACTAGGGTTAGGGTTAGAGTGATAAGATCATGCTGTCATACAGCAGGTCACATGATGCATAGAAGAATGTAGAACATTCTAGAAGAGATGATGTTATACAATATATAATATATATATTGACCTTAAGACATATACATGGTCATTTAGGGTAGGCTAAAAATAGCTTGCATGGACCATTAGGTATTTGTATATAAGTTTGTAACACTAATGGTAGACTTTATCACAAAGTTACTGGTAGTAGCTGGGAAGAATACAATCTTGGTAGTCTGTGATAGATTATCCAAGATGACATATTTTGTGGTAACTATAAAGAAGATATCAGTAGAAGGACTAGTTTTATGATCAATGCCTCCTAGAGGTAGCATGGAGAAGGGCAAAGGGTATGATGACATGATCGGCTATGCTGTAGATAGTCTCAGTCAGTACCTCATATAGTAGGTGCTACAACTTTGTTTCATTCTCAATGTCTCCTCATGTTCTTTATCTCATATACTATGCATTGTTATATTCTTGACTAGTATATATAGTATAGATACTATTCTGTATCCTTATGCTTTACTACTTCTATACAATTCCTTAACTCCTCTCAAGTCTTTGCCTAAGTGCAACCTGAGCTCTAGCTTAAGATTGTAACATTTGGTAAAGTATCAATGAGCTTACCTTGCAAGAGAGGTGTATACAAAGATACTAGACAGAGTTACCTGTCGAGAACGAAACATGTGTAGTTTAAACTACAAAGAAGAACCAAGACAAGTTCTAGAAAAACAAATGATATCGAGGTATTGTTGGAACAATTAGGATCTTTATAAATCATAGAAGAAGCCTCAAGTAAACAAATGGGCACAGAAGAAATGTTGACAGCACTAGCACCATTAGTAACAGTTAACAAGAATGGACAGGTAGGAATGCTGAAGAATATGGTACTGAACCCAGGATGGTTTGATGGTGACCAAATGAAATTTGAAGACTGGTAGAGAGGGATAAGACTGTTCCTCAAGAGCAACAGAGTCATAGAGACCAACAACAGGATCATGGTAATCTTAGCTTGCCTCAGAGGAGATGTAGCAGGCATTTACACACAAAGAAAGCTTAATGAGCTAGATGAAGAAACTAGAATCCAAGATTGGGAAGATTTTGTCTGGAAAATCAAGACCACATTCAGTGACAAGACAAAGGCAACAGATACCAAATAGAAGATAGAGACCTTCAAGCAAGGGAAGAAGAACACAGTGGATTTCATGATTGAATTTGACACATTAGCTATGAAGGCAAACACAGATGAGCTACACACCATCTATTAAAGAAGAACATACGACAAGATATTATCAAGACAATATTGGAATACCCACCAATAGCCATGCTAGAGTCACTCAAGGAGTGAAAAGTAGTGATAACATCAGTCAGACAAGGATACAAGTCCATGGAAGGATACTATGATTACAAGACAGGCACTAGAACAACATATGGAAGACAAGGACAACCAATGGACATTGGAAAGTCCAATGATAACTTCAAAGATGGGAAGCCTAAGTGCTTCAACTATAACAAGTACAGACACATGGCAAAGGAATGCCGAGTGAAAAAGAAAGAATGAGAGACCAGGACATGCTTTAAATGTGACAAGGAAGAACATATTGCCAGAGACTGCAAAGGAAAGCAAACAATAAAGAAGAGAAAGGTCCAGGAAGAATCAGATGATAAAAATGACAAGAAAGAAGAGTAGGGTTTTGGCAAAGATCTCAAGTAGGCACAGTACAAGAGATTTCCCATGTAAAGTCCCAGAATAAATATATTATTCCAAATTGTAGAAGCAGTAAGAGAAAATGGGAATTAAACATGCAAGCAAATGTGAAAACAAAGAATGGAAAGAAGCTAAAAGTCAAGGTTCTGGTGGATTCCAGATGTACACACACAAGGATTGATGAACAATTGGTCAAAGACAAAAGAATTCAAACAAAGCCAATAAACTTCTCATTTGAAGTTTTTAATGCAGATGGAATAAAGAATGAAGAGATGACTAGGGTGGTACCTCTGAAAATCAAAATCAATAGCCACAAAGAACAGTTGGAAGCAGCTATAATAGACTTAAATGGAACAGACATGTTTTTGGGTCATGACTGGCTAGTCAAACACAATCTAGAAGTCAATTGGAAAAATGGCACTATCAGGTTTACAAGATGTCTAGGACAGTGTACAATGAAACATAAGGATATTAGGTTCAAAACCAGAAGAACAAAGGCCACAGATACTACAGAATAGGACAATAGTGAAATTGGCAAAGAACTAGACAAAACAAATCCAGAGGACTTACCAGATTATATTCAACCCTTCACACATTTGTTCAACAAGAAGAAATTCAAAAAGCTACCAAAAAGACATGAATGGGATCATAAAATAAATCTTACAGAAGAAGTACCAAAGGAACTAAACACCAAGGCCTATGCAATGACACTAAAGGAAGAAAAAGCTTTGAATCAATGGTTGGATGAACAATTTAAAGCAGGCTTAATAGTGGAGTCAAAGTCAAGATATGCAGCACCATGTTTTTATATTCCAAAGAAAGACAGTCCATTACAGCTGGTTCAAGACTATAGGAAACTCAACCAGGTCACAATAAAGGACAAGACACCACTACCTCTAATTGAAGAGGTAATCAACAAACTTAAGGAGGCGAAATACTTCAATAAACTAGACCTAATCTGGGAATACAATAATGTCTGAATCAAGGAAGGGGACAAATGGAAAGCTGCATTTCTAACCAACAAAGGATTATTTGAACCACAAGTTATGTACTTCGGGTTATGCAACTCACTGGAAACCTTCTAAAGGATGATAAACAGTATATTCTAGGAATTACTTTATGAAGGAGTGTTGGCAAACTACATGGATGACTTTGTAATACCAGCTAAAACCATGGAAGAGTTAGAAGAAAGGACGATCAGATTCTTGAAGATAGTAGAAAAACATGTCTTGTGTTTCAAGAGGTCAAAATGTGATTTCAACATGGAGGAAATCCCTATCTTAGGAGTCATTATAGGAAAGGGACAGATCAAGATAGAACAAGAGAAGATAAAAGCAGTAAAGGAATGGAAGACATCAACAAAGGTCAAAGATGTGGAAAGCTTCCTAGGGTTTGCAAATTTCTACCAATAATTCATCCAAAACTTCAGCTACACAGCAAAACCACTGAATGAACTAAAGGGCAAGAAGGATTGGAAATAGGAAGAAGAACATCAGAAAGCATTTGAAGAACTCAAAGAAAAGATAACAAGTCAACCGGTACTAGCACTATCTAGAAGAGAAGGAAAATTTAGAGTAGAAACGGATGCATCAGGACATGCTATAGGAGGAGTACTATTCCAGGAACAAGATGGAAAATGGAAACTAATAGCATTCTTATCAAGGACAATGCAACCAGTGGAAAGAAACTATAAAATCTACGACAAAGAGCTACTAGCAATAGTAGAGGCTTTAGCCAAGTGGAGACAGTATTTACTGGACACAGTGGAAACATTTGAAATCTAGATGGACCATGAAAACTTAAAGTATTTCTGAGAACCTCACAAGCTAAATGGGAGATAAGCAAGATGGTATTTGAAGCTGCAAGATTATGACTTCACACTACAACACATTTCAGGGAAAACAAATACCAAAGCAGATATTCTTTCAAGAAAAGATCAAATTAACATGAAGGAAGACAATGAAGATGTGCAACTCCTAAAGGAAGAAATGTGGTTAAGAAGAACGACAGCTGAAATTACTATGATAAGAAGGAAAACAGCAGCAGAAGAATGTGACATACTCAAGGAAATTTGAAAAAATAATATGAGAGAAAAAAATATAATCCAAGCATTGGAGAAACAAGATGGGTTGACATGGGAAAAAGATGGAGTGGTATACATAGAAGGAAGAATCTATGTGCTAAATAACAAGAAGATTAGAAAGAAAATTCTGAAAGAAAATCATGACTCAGCAGATATGGGACATCCAGGACAATACAAGATGCTGGAATTACTCAAGAGAACTTACTAGTGGCCAGGACTAAAAGAGGATATCAAGAAATATATCCAGGGATGCTTTAAATGTCAACAAAATAAAGTTCAATACCAAAGGAAGACAGGAGAACTATATCCATTAGAAATTCCACAAAGACCATGGCAGGAGATCAGCATAGACATCATTGGACCCTTACCAAAATCGAATGGAATGGATGCCATAGTGGTCATTGTAGACCGATTCACAAAGATGATCCAATTGAAAGCAACAATAATGAATATATCATTGGAAGAAATTGTAAAAATCTATAGGGATGACATATGAAAGCTATATGGAATACCAAAGAAGATTCTCAATGACAGAGAACCACAGTTCGCATTGAAGTTTATAGAGGAATTCACAAAAGCGCTAGGAACAAAGAAACAATTATCAATAGCATACCACCCTCAAACAGATGGTCAAATGGAAAGGATAAATCAAGAGATAGAAACATTCTTATGGCACTATGTGAATTACCAACAGGACAACTAGACAGATTGGCTAGCTGCAGCAGAATTTTAGTATAATAACAAGAAATATATGGCAACTGGAAAAACACCATTCAAATTAAACTTCAGAAGATATCCTTGGAAAGGGGACCTAATGGTTCAAATGGGGATTCCATGAGTTAAAGAATTCTTAATTGGAATACAGAAGAGTTGGGAATAGGCAGCAAAGGCAATAGAGGAAGCACAGAAAAACATGAAAAGACAATTTGACAAGAAAAGAAGAAACCCTCAAGGACTAAAGGTTAGCGACCATGTGTGGTTGGAGAACAAGAACATCCAATTGAATTGACCCTCAAAAAAGTTGGACAATGAAAGATACGGACCTTTTAAGATCTCAAAAGATATTGGTTCAGAGGTATTTCAACTAAAACTTCCAGAAGGATGGATAATTTATAACATCTTCAATAAGAACCTTCTGACATGATGTGTGAAGCCAAAATTCAAAGGATAATACAAGGACCTAATACCTCCACCAACAATCATTAATGAAGAAGAATACAAAGTGGAAGAAGTCAGAAAGTATAGGAAACATGAGAGAGAGACATAATACCTGGTTCACTGGAAAGGCTACAGTGATGAACACAACCAATGGATAGCAGAAACGGGGCTACCTCATACAAAAGAGGTGATAGAAGACTATTGGACAAGATGTTTGGGTCAAAACTTATAAAGAGAGGGGTAAAAAACCCACTTTGACAGCTCCAAGAAATCACCTGAATTCTCAAAGCATCTATACAAGTAAATGTCTTCTCAAATCTCTAACAACAACAACAACTACGCTATGGCACTTGCATCTCTTAACCCATACATTTTCAGGAAACTAAACAATATGGACCAGGCTCAAGTTATGAAGAGGGAAAGAGAAGATTGGACGAGGCTGTATTACAAGACATTGAAGTGGTTAGAAATAATGATAGACATACAGAGAATGGTAAAGAACATTAAAAAGTTAGCAGAAGAGGCAAATACAATGATAACAGAAGTGGAAGAATCAATCCTAATGGCAAGCATTAACAACAGAGTAACAAACACTACAAATATTACTCAAATATCAGAAGACCTTTGATACCTAGTTCAAAGCAATATAGACAAACAAGCATTCCAAATATAAAGAATGTTGGCCAATGAGTTGGATTGATATAAAGAAAAAGGCAACAGATATGTGGATGATAACATTCGAGAAATCCAGAAGATATATATTGAAGAAGAAAAGAAGGAAGAGAAAGAAACAGTTGAAGACAAAGAAGTAATATTGGTCAAACCATACAAGGTATCTATGATAACATCGTCATCATCAAGAATGAGTTTCATAATAGATGAAGTCAAAAACCTCTTCAAGTATATGAAGTTTGTGTGAACTCCATCACAAACATGAATATTTAGACCACCAACACATTACCAAGCCCTCAAATCCAGAGGTGAACAAGACCCTGCATTCTGGAAAGAAGTGGCAATGGCATTCTTAGAAAAGAAACATAGTATGGAGACATCAAGAAACAGATATCAAATCCCTATGTTTCAAGGAGGCCCACTGTACAAACCCTACTTCATAGCAATTGACAATAGGGAGCAAATCATTATTAGCCCTAGCAAAAAGATAGTGGCTACATATATGGTAGAAGAGTTGGAAGTCATGGTCTGATTTATGAGGATATGAACACTGAAATAGGGGTATTGTTATGATCGATACCTCCTAGAGGTAGTATGGAGAAGGGCAAAGGGTATGATGACATGATTGGCTATGCTGTAGATAGTCTCAGTCAGTGCCTCATATAGTAAGTGCTACAACTTTGTTTCATTCTCAATGTCTCCTCATGTTCTTTATCTCATGTACTATGCATTGTTACATTCTTGACTAGTATATATAGTAGAGATACTATTCTGTATCCTTATGCTTTACCACTTCTATACAATTCCTTAATTCCTCTCAAGTCTTTGCCTAAGTGTAACCTGAGCTCTAGCTTAAGGTTGTAACAAAGACAAAGTAATACTGAGTACAAAAGATCTGGTGTTCAAAAAACAACTAGCTAAAAAGTTAACAGAGAAATGTATAGGGCCTTATATAATAGAAGAAATCATATCAGCTAATATAATCAAGTTAAAACTGCTAGAATCAATGAGAATTTATCTAGTGGTAATTTTCTTTATTTTGAACTTATACAAGGGAGTGTGATGTGATATCACATGTAATAAAGGTATAATATCTGTTACAAGGTGGTCACAAAGGTCACAGTCACAGATCACACAATCATGTAACATAAAGAAAAACATAAAAGATTCTAGAATAAATAATGTTATATATTATAGCAATAACATGTTGATCTTATAGAAAGTGCATGAACTTTAGGGTAGGTTAGATATAGTGTATACATAGACCAGTCTGCAGTATATAAGGTAGACTAACTTGTACTTAAAACTCTATCAAGTTCTTTTATATTACTTAAAGTATCATAAAATAAGCTACTTACTAATTGTAATACTTGAATTTAGATAACTTGATAGTGATTCAGAGGCTCAGTAGTGATGATAAGTAATTAGTATCAATAAGAATAATTGATGTTGTTAAGTCTGAGATTTGATTCTCAGATACAGAAGTATTTATACAAAATAGTAATAGTCTATATGCAAGCTGTTTCTATTATATGATCAAAACTTGTATCTGGTAGGGCTGTTATCTGTTATGTTATGAGACATTTGAACACTAACGATTTTTATTTTATTTTATTTTATTTTTCTGATTTTACTTTTCGTTTCTTTATTTTATTTTCTTTTAAAGGATGATGAAGAGGCATGTGACAAGGAAATCACATGACAGGTCACATGATGTGATATCATAAGCCTAGAACATGATGGAAGGATCTAGAAGATGACGTTAGGGCACATGGAGTATGTATGGTGGCCCTGAGTAAGAAGTGAGGCAAACATGAGGTTGAAGCATGGACAATAGGGCAGGTCTAATTATTAGTAGCATGGACCATGAGACATTTGTATAAATAGGGCTCTAATTAAGAAGAGGCTCCTTGTTGAGTTCTCTTGTGAAATTCCCACTTGATATCTGCCTTTAGGAGATTTACTGTCTTGCGCTATTATTTATCATTGTGATAAAGTGGTTGCCACAACATGTCATAGCAGATGTTAGGCTAATTTTAGAAGATAAATAATTATGTTACTACATTGATATGCTTATATCTTTATAAATACTAATCTCTATATAATATATGATATATTATTAAAATCCATCTGATGAGTGCTTTCTAATACAAGTTGAATTATATGAATTTGTCCAGCTATTTATGAGATATTAGCCAATGAAGCTTTTATAGTTACTAATAGTCTAATATCTTGGTTATTTGTTATCACTTATATATGTGCAGATAGTCTTTATTTGGAGTTTTCCAGTGTAACTTGGTTTGTGAAAATTTGTCTACTAGTTGTGGAGATACAAGCTGAATGAAGTTTGTAATATAATGTTACAATCTTTAAGCTTGGCTCAGATTGCAACTTAGACAAAAACTTGAGTAAAAGTGAGAGATAAAAGTAATTGATAAAGCATAAGTAGTATCTACAGCTATATATATTTATAACTACAAGTAATATATATATTAGTACATGAGAAAATAGCAAGGAAATTATAATAAGATCTCAACTACTATATGAGATACTAACTGATTATACATATGGATAGTACATAGTGTAGCCAATTATTAAGTTATATAGAAAGAACCCCAACATCTGTTGTCTATAAGCAAACTATTTGTGAAACATAAGACATTAATTGTAACATATAAGGACTTAAGTTATAATAGATAGAATAATAAGCAATTTGAAGAGAAATATTTAAGAAAGTTAGAGAGAAACTGGTAATAAAATAAAGTCAAATCTATCATTTATAACTCTGACATTATTCTCTCTTTAATATTTTTTCTAAAGAAACTTATTTTCTTTTTCTTTTTCTTTTATTTTACTTTATTTTAGTTTTGAGTTATTATTATTATTATTATTTTAGTTTTGAAACTTAAATAAAGAAGTGGGATATAATAGAGAGAGAGATGGCATAGTAGAAGTGTTAGAGTTAAGAATAATAGACTTGGTCTTATTCTATTTTTCTTTTCTTTTTCTTTATTATGGATATAGGCAAAAAAGACAAGATGTGACATCACAAATCACAGTCATGGTCATATAAGTCACATGCTCATGTGATGTGATAGAATAACAAAGAAGGTTCTAGAAACAATGATGTCATACAGTATAGTAAACACATGGTTATTAGGATAGGGCTAAAAAAGTGTAGCACAGATTATCAGTAGTTTGTATATAAGGTAGATGTCTTATACTTAGGAACTCTATTGAGTTCTCTTATGTTACTCAATACAAGAGTATGTCTTTTGCTTTGTACATAAGCATAAGTCATAACACAACAGAATTAGTGATGAGCTTGGAATTTGCAAGAAAGTAGAGGTTTAAGTTGAAAAAAATAGAAAGACCTATATACATAAGAAATGTGGATAGAATGTTCAACAAGAAAAGACCAATAAAACACATGGTGGAAGCCAATATCTATTATCAGGAATATAGGAAGAGAATAGAAATAGATGTGATAGAAGGGCAGAAGTAGAATATTATATTAGGAATGCCATGGCTGGTGTTACGATTGATACCTCAAGGATGCATCATAGAGATGGGCAGAGGGTATGATGACATAATCAGCTGTGCCATAGTTGTCTCAGTTAGCACCTCATGTAATAGGTACTCCTGCCTTGCTTTATCCTTATTGTTCCCTTATATTATCTGACTTATATGTTGCATGGACTACATAATATTCTTTCTTTCTTTGTAGTATACATAGTGTAGATACTCTCATGTATCCTTATGCTTTACCAATTCTATCATCCCTTATCCTCTCTCAAGTCTTTACCTAAGTGTAACCTGAGCTCTAGCTTAAGGTCATAACAGCTGGTCTGTTATAACCCAGAAATTGACTGGAAAACAGGTGAAGTCAAAATGACAAGATATCTAAAGGAGTGTGGGAAATAGTGAAGACCAAAGCAAGAGAAGTCAGGGTGGCAGAAGTAGAAGAAAGAAGAAAAACAGGAAGAAGAGAGAAAGAAGCAGGAAGAGAAGGAATAAAGAAAAGACAAAGAAAAGATGAAGAAAAAACTCAAGAAGAAAAGAACAATAAAAGTGAAGAAAGTGGCAAAAGAGTGGGAGATCTGGGATAAAAAAGAAGAAGTGGCCAAATTGGAAGAAGAGGTGAAGAAGTTGGTATCAGAATGCTTTTATAAGTGGATCCATGTATTTGGAAAAAAACAATTAAAAAGAATGCCTACAAGAAAGCTATGAGATCATGTGATAGAAACAAAGGAAGGGTTTGTGCTGAGGAAGGGAAAAGTGTATCCATTGTTGAGGGAGAAGAGAGGGAAGGTATGTGGGTTTATCAATGAAAAATTGAGAAAAGAGTATATTAGACTCTCAAAGTCACCTTAAATAGCACCAGTGTTTTTTGTAGGAAAAAATGATGGAAAAAAGCATATGGTACAGAACTATTGGTATTTAAATGAGTGGACAATTAAGAATAATTACCCCTTACCCTTAATTTTGGACATTGTAAAAAACATAGGTATGAAAAGAGTATTTACTAAGTTAGACCTATGATAGTGCTATAATAATATATAGATAAAGGAGGGAGATGAGTGGAAGATAGTATTTACAACACCAGAAGGGTCATTTGAACCGACCATGATTTTTTTTAGTCTAACCAATTTACTGGCAATATTCTGAACCATGATAAATGAGATTCTTTGGAACTTAATCAATACTGGAAAAGTGGCAAGTTTTATTAACAATGTAATAGTAGAAATAGAGAAGGCAGGATATGATGAAATAGTAGAAGAAGTAGTGAAGAGGTTAGTGGAGAATGACCTGTATGTGAAACTAGAAAAATGTAAGTGGAAGGTGAGGGAGGTAGGGTTCTTGGGAGTAGTAATCAGACTAGAAGGAATTAAGATGGAAAAAGAGAAGATAAAAGGTATGTTGGATTAGCTGACTCCAAAAGAAGTTAAAGATGTACAAAAGTTCTTGGGATTGGCAAATTACTATTACTAATTCATTAAGGATTTTATATCCATAGCTAAACCATTATATAATATAGTGAAAAAGAATCAGAAGTGGGAATAGACAGAAAGACAAGAGAGAGCATTTAAGAAATTAAAGGAGCAATTCACAAAAGAACTGGTATTAGCAGCACCAGATTTAGACAAAAAAGAGGATGGAAGTAGATGCATTAGACTATGTAATAGGAAGAGTATTATTGATAGAGTGCAAAGATAGAAAATGGAGACTAGTGACATTTCTCTTGAAATCTCTGAATGAGACTGAGAGAAATTATGAGATTTATGACAAAGAAATGTTGGCAGTAATAAGAGGACTAGAAAACTAGAGACACTTGTTAAAAGGTGCAAAGTTCAAGTTTGAGGTCTGAATAGATCATAAAAACTTAGAGTATTTCATGAAAGCATAGAAGTTAAACTGAAGACAAGCCTATTGGGCTCTATATCTGTCAAGGTTTGACTTTATTTTAAAATATGTACTAGGTACAAAAATGGGAAAAGTGGATGGACTTAGTAGGAGACTGGACTGGAAAGTAGGGATAGAGAATGATAACAATAACCAAACTTTAATTAAAGAACAATGAATTTGTAGTTTAGCAGAAGTAGTAATAAAAGGACCCAAAGTAGACATAGTAGAAAAAATAAAAAAAGCTAGAAGTAAGAATGAGGAAGTAGTTAGAGTAGTAGAGAAGATAAAAAAGGCAGGGATAAAAGTGTTATGAGAAGATGAGTGGCAAATCAAGGAAGAATTAGTGTTGAAGAAAGAGAAGATATATGTATCAAGAGATGAGGTGTTGAGAGCAGAAATAATCTAGTTACATTATAATGTACTAATAGTAGGACATAAAGGTAGATAGAAGACAACAAAGTTGATGAGGAATTACTGGTGGCCTAGAGTAATAAGGGATGTTAGGAGATATGTAGATAATTGTAATATATGTCAAAGGATGAAGAACAGAACAAAGGCACCAGTGGGAAAGTTGAAGCTGAGTGAGGTACTGGAGAAACTGTGAACACATCTAACAGTGGATTTCATTATGAAGTTACTGTTAGTAGCTAAAAAGGATATAATCTTAGTAGTCTGTGATAGGTTGTCCAAAATGATACATTTTGTAACAATAACAGAAGGAACATTGGCAGAAGAGTTGGCAAGGTTGTTTAGAGACAATGTGTGGAAGTTGCATGGTTACTGGAGAGTGTTGTTATAATACACTTGGATACTAACATTTTTATTTTTCTTTTATTTATTTTTCTTAATTTTATATTTCTTTTCTTTTGATTTTCTTTTTTTTTTTTTTTTGACAATAAAGAGGCATATGACTGAGATCACATGACATATCATATGATGTGAGGTCATAGGCCTAGAACAAACTAGAGTAGACTAAATAGATGATATCAAAGGAGTATATCAACAGCATATCTACCTCATGGTATATATATAGTGCACTCATGAACGATGCATAGACTTTAGGGTAGGATAAATATTAAGTAGCATAGACCATATGTAAATTATATAAATAGGGTAGCAATTCAACAGAGACTCCTTGTTGAGTTCTCTTATGATTCCCACATCGATAGCTTACTAAGAGCTTTACTGACTTATATGATTATTGGACTTTGTGTCTAGTGGTTGCTACAACAAGTATGATGTTCGACAGAGGACTATAGTTTGCAGCAGAATTAACTAAGGAGTTGAATAAAATGTTGGGGATCAAAACTAAGTTATCAACATCTTTTCATCTACAGATATTACGACCTTAAGCTAAAGCTCAGGTTGTAATCTTAAGCAAAGGCTTGAAAGTAGATAAGAGATTTATCAAGTGGTAAAGTGTAAGGATATAGGAGTGTATCTATGCTATATATACAAGTCCATAGTAAAGCAATGAGATATACATGAGGAGTAAAACACGAGGAGACCACAGGAATGAGATAAGGTAATAACACCTACTGTATGAGACACTGACTGAGACTACATATTGTTATAAGACGAGAGTGTGGACAGACTTTAGGTAGGGTTAGGGTTAGGACAGCAGTAATTATTAGTCTACAACGGACAAAGGGTTAGGAGACAGGCACGTGACCTGGAAGTCATGTGATAGAGTCTAGAGTGGTCTGGAAGGACTTAGAGTCTAGAAGGATCGGAAAGAGTCTAGAGATGGAGTTAGGGTTAGGAGATGACGTCAAGAGACATGGGTTCCTCATAGTGTACACATAGTGTGCACATGTACAGCGGAGATTAAAGGTATGATGTCAGGGTACATGTAGGAAGCATGGTAGCCTTATGGAAAACACATGTGGATGAGTAAGAGGACATGAGGTAGAAGCATGGTGGATGGACATAAGGGAAACACATTGTTGTAGCACGGACCACTTTATATTTATATAAATAGAGGAGCAATGCAGCGAGGGCTCCTTGTCGAGTTCTCTTGTAATTCCCCCATTCATTACTTGATAGTCTATTGGAGAGCTTTGCTTGTTGTGATATCATTTGTCCTTGAGTGACGAGTGGTTGCTACAACACATATGGCACAGCTGATCACATTATCATACCCTTTACCCTTGTTCATACTTTCACCAGGAGGCATCGATCGTAACAATAGACAGATAAATAGACCAAATGAATGAATCAGGAACTAGAATAATATCTTTGGTTCTTTGTAGATCATAGACAGAAGAATTGGCCAGAATGATTAACATCAGCTGAGTTTGCAGTCAACAATAAAATATATTCAGCAATAAAGGTATCTCTATTTATAGCAAAATATGAGAGAGAGTTGAGAATGAGGACAAATATTAGAAAGAAAGGAAAGGTGAAAAAGACAACAGAATTTGTAGAAAGAATAAAAAAAGTATAAGAGGAGGAACGAGTGACATTGAGGAAAGCTTAGGAAGAAATGAAGTAACCAACAAATAGAAAAAGAAAGGAAGTTGAGGAATGAAAGAAGAGAGACAAAGTAATGTTGAGTATAAAAGATTTGGTGTTCAAGGATCAACCAGTGAAGAAGTTAGTAGACTGATATGTAGGTCCATACATCATTGAGGAAGTAGTATTTACTAATGTGGTCAAATTACAACTGCCAACTCTAATAAGGATCTATCTGATAGTGAACATCAGTTAAGTAGTACAATACAGAGAACAAGTGGAAGGACAAAAAGCAGAGAAAGTGAAACTAGTAGAAGTAGAGGAAGTTGAAGAATAGGAGGTGGAAAAAATTTTAAATAAATGAAAAATAAGAGAAGTAGTAAAGTATTTGGTGTGATGGAAGAGGTTTACAGCAAAACATAACTTATAGGAAAAGAAAGAGGATCTAGAAAATGCAAGAGAGATTGTGAAGGAGTTTGAAGGAAGGATGAATACTGAAGTAAGAAGGCAAAAGAAACTGGATATGGCAGAAGAAAGAGATTCTAGGAGAGGGAAGTTACTAGAGAAGTATATAGCAAAGATATTATATAGGCAGAATAATAGAAATTTTGAGGAGGAATATTTAAGAAAGTTAGAGAGAAACTAGTGAAAATAGAAGTTAGTTTCTCTGGAGGAGAAACCTTGAAGAGAGGGTAATGTTAGAGTCTAAGACAGTAAACTCTAAATATTTTCTTTTCTTTTTTTATTTTTATTTTATTTTTCTTTATTTTCTATTTTGAGAACTTAGAGTTAGAGTGATATTATGATTATGCTGTCATACATCAGTTACATCAGATGACATGGTGACAGTAATGGTAACAAGTCACAAGATCACAAAGAAGGATATAGAAGATTCTGGAAGAATGATATCATAACAACATATTCTACATATGGTCTTTAGGGTAAGCTAGAAAAGTAGTAGCATAGACCATTATAGCTTAGTATAAAAGATAGACAATTCTGTATAGAGTCTCTATTGAGTCCTTTTGTATAAACCCTCTATAAGATTTTTTTTCTTGACCTTCTCTAAGGTCTTAAGATTATAATAATATTATATATGACTGTCACATATTTATCACATGTCACAGAAGAATAAAGAAGGTTCTGAAACAATGATGCTATACCACATATTATTACAACTTAAAGATCTTAGGGTTAGTTAATGAGCAGAATCTTGTATAGGATTATATAAAAGAACTCAATAGAGAACTCTGTACAGAATTGTCTACCTTTTATACTAAGCTATAATGGTCTATGCTACTACTTCTCTAGCCTATCCTAAAGATCATATGGTTATCTCAAGACCAATATGTATAAGACATATTATTATAATATCATTCTTCTAAAACCTTCTATATTCTTCTTTGTGATCTCATAACTTGTGACTGTTGCTGTGACTGTGTTATCTAATATAACTAATGTGATAGCGTGATTATGACATCATGCTAGCTCTAACCCTAAGTTCAAAAAGGAAAAATAAATTGAAAAGAAAATAAAAAGAAAATATTAAATGAAGAAATAAGTGTCTACACTTTGCATGTCTAACACATATTAACAGTATATAATATACATGTTCTTTAGGATAGACTAGGTTTAGTGTAGTATAGACTATTAGCTAAGTATATATAAGATTCTTGAATCTAAGTCTTAACATTCAAAAGCTTAGTTCCAAGAAAAGAATACTATGATATACTAAGTTCAACTCTGATAATAACCTATCTTCTGTGATAGTGTTATTTTATCAATTCTTAATCTGTTCCCCATAGTGTTAGAATTAAAGATGGTAGACTCTATTTATTTTTATTTTTATTTTCCTTTCTATTTTATTTTCATTTTCTGAACTTAGAGTTAGAGTTAGTGTAATATCACACATAACTATTACATGTTATACAAAAAAACATAGAATATTCTGGAATAATTATATATTGATTTTATAGATAACATATACTTTTTAGAGTAGGCTAGATTTAGTATAATACAGACCATTAGCCCAGTATATATAAGATAGATATTTTGTACTTGAAACTCCATTGAATTCTCTGTATTAATCCTAACATGAGATTCTTTTCTTGACTTCATACTATAAGTCTTGAATTGTAATATATAGTAATATTATCATCTGTTCAAACTCAATGAGTATTTAATCTTCTACCACAGAGTTCTTCTATTATCAGTATTCTACTACTAAAACCTTCATTTGAGGCTATACTATGAGATATCTAAGTTCTTCTTTATATTATCTTATATTTAAGAGCTGGTAGATATATTTTCCAGTCTAATAATCAAATACAATGAATATTATTAAATGATAAACACCAGTATTCTATGGCAACACACTTTCTTATTAGTACTCACTCTTCTTGGACTTCATTTCTCTTCTGAAGTTGTGACCTTATAGCAGACAGACAGTGTTTTGCAAAGTCTATAACTCCACACATCTTGTACAAGTTTCCATACTTAGTACAAACTCTAAGTGAACTCTATGGACTTTTGCTCTCTAGTGTGAACTGTACCTGACAATTGAGTTCTCTTATGTTACTTAATACATTATTTGTCTTTTATTCAAATTCTAAAACTTAAGTCATAACAATGTTAAAAGTTTATGTGATAGAATTTTACAAGACAACAAATCTTCTTGCAAAAATTATACATGATGTCAAGTAACATAATAACCAGACAAGTTACAGTTTTGAAGTCAAGAGCACATCTAAGACAATATCCTAGAATAAATCCTACTCTAAGTAAGCTTTATATCTAACCTTACATTAAAAATAATAAATAGTTCCAAAGTTATGAGATGGATTGTAATATTTCTAGAAAGTTCCATAATATGTTCAAACTTGATCAAATCATCATTTTGGGTCCTCAAGATTTTGTGGTAGTTTGGGTATACTACAATTGTCGCCCTGTAAATTATTACCACTAGGGCGAAAGTTTGAAGATTTACCAAGGGTTAATAATAATCAGCATCAGTAAGGCATGTGACAAGTAGTTTAACCCATAAGATTGTTTGTGTGTTCCGTAGTCATT
>JAJOHK020000070.1:0-48394 GCA_022457215.2 Leucocoprinus gongylophorus
GCTTTTTTTCATCTCATTCTATTTCTCTCTTATTTACTTTCCTATTCTCTCTTTGTTCTATTTTTAGCCTTTAGGACTAGAGTTAGAGGCAACATGAGTCAGGTGATATGAGAAAGATTCTAAAAGGATAATGTCATACCATATAGGAATCTCATAGCTAACATGTGGTTGTCTAGGGTAGGTTAAAAATAGCTAGCACAGCCCCTGAGGATTCAGTATATAAAGGTAGACTATCCTATACAGAGTTCTCCATTGAGTTCTCTTGTATAAATCCTATACAAGGTTACTTCATCATCCAACCCTAAGAGCCTTGATTCATAATATTAGAACTCGATACCTATCCCTAGGACTGCTTAACACTAGCCCTCCCACTCTTACTCTCTTACTATCCTTGACCAAGGGGCAACACCACCTTTTAGTCAAGAAGAACACAGCCAGACCCTAGGCTCAAGAGGTATACTAGTTAGGCAGAGGAAGCCTAGCTGTCTGTTTGTATCAAAGCCCACTAATACACTTTAGACATATCACCCTTTGTGGACGTGTTCATTACCCCTTCCAGTATTAACCTTATGCTATAGACCCCCTTGTAGTCTGTTTATGCAGAGGGATAGTAGGCATTCTTAAAACCCTACTTAGAGTAGAATGCCCTTCTTAGGACAAAATTGTTTATATTTCCTTTAAAGTAGTGATCAATCAAATAAGTAGTCAGTAGATAGTGTAGGCAGGGCAAGAAAAGTATCTGCTATCACCTACCAAGATTTCTTCTTCAGAATATGAGTTGGAAGCTAAGTCCAACATAGGATCAGTTCTTTCGACACAAAATCAATCATTACCAATCCTACCACCTCTTACCCTACTATCACCATCACCACCACCACTATACAAAATGAGCCAACAATCCAACTACCCTACCATCATAAGGCGGCTACAAGAACAAATCACCACATTATCTGAGCAAGTAGTGGCAAGAGCAGGAGGAGGAGGCCTGGAGATAGCAAAATCCCAGGTATTTGATGGGACCCCCTCAAAGGTCTCAGGATTTGTGACAGCATGTAAACTATATAGGAAAGCAAAGATAAGGGGGGTACCAGTGGAGAAACAGATTCAGTGGGTGCTGTCATATATGCAAGGAGGAGCAGCAGACATATGGAAGAAAAATGTGTTGGAGGAACTAGAGGTAGAGGAATTGGAATTTGAGACAATAGGGGAGTTTCTAGTAGAAATAAAGAAGGAGTTTGGAGGAGGGGAGGAGAAGTCGGTAAAGGTAATGGAGTTAAGAAAGCTGGAGCAGGAAGGGAGAACAATAGAGGAATTTGTGCAAGAGTTCAAGAGAGCAGCAAGAGGAAGTGGATATGAGAGACGACCACTGGTGGAAGAATTTAAAAGAGGAATAAATAGGGGGATTAGGAGGAAACTGATGGAGGCTGAAAATTAACCCAGCTCTATTGAACAGTGGTATAGAAGGGCAACAGCCCTTGACAGGAATTGGAGAGAGAGTAGAAGAGAGGAGGAGAAGCTGAAAGAATAGAGAGAACAGATAGGAGGAGCTTCTAGACTAAAGCAGAGACAAATATTGCCACAACTATTAGTGTGGCAGAGGAGACAGATGCCCCCTTAGCAGGTGACAACAAAGCCTGCTCCAATAGAAGGAGTGAAGAGAACAAATGTAGTAATGGTAAGAGGACTAGAAAAGGGAATAGGAGTGCCTCCCAGAAGAGACCCCTATGCAATGGAGGTAGATAGAGGAAGAAACTGCTATGCCTGCAGAGAATTTGGGCATATGGCCTGTCACTGTAGAAATAGAGAAAGGGTAGCAGAGAGAAGAAGGTTGGAGCTCGAGGGAAATTATGAACATTTGAACAGTTTAAAAGAGGAGGAGAATCTAGAATCTCTCAACTAGATTCTCACAATAGGTTTAGTATATTAACTACAGAAATAAACGCTAGTACATTTGAATCAGAGGGAAGTTAGAAAGAAACAAGAAAAGAGAGGCTCCTATGGGAGATCATAGTAAAAATTGGGCTAGAAAGAATAGATATGCAGAAAGAGGTCATAGTAGAGGCATTATTGGATAGTGGAGTGATAAGGCTGATTATGAGCTCAGAGTTTGCTAAGAAGCAAGGTTTTAAGTTGAAGAGATTGGAAAGACCAATGAATGTAAGAAATATGAATGGGTCGCTGAATAAAGAAGGACCTATAGAGCATATGGTGGAAGTTAACATCTACTACCAGGACCATAGGGAGAGAACAGAGATCAATGTAATTGGAGATCAGAAGTGGATGGTGGTCTTGGATATGCCATGGTTAGCATGACACAATCCTAAGATTGATTGAAAAACAGGAGAAGTAAAGATGACGAGGTGCCCAGAGGGATGTGGGAAGCAGTGGAGACTGGTACAAGGAAGGTCGGGGTAGGAAAAGTAGAAGGAAGAAGAAGCAAGGGAAGAAACTGGAAGGAAGAGAGAGGAAAAGGATAAGAAGAAGAAACAGGAAAAGGAGAGGACGATGGAGGTAAAAAAGATAGCAGAGAAATGGGAGATATGAGATGAAGAGGAAGAAGTAGTAAGATCAGAGGAGGAAGTGAAGAAATTGGTGCCCAAAAAGTTTCACTGATGAATTAAGGTATTCGGCAAGAAACAGTCAGAGAGAATGCCAATGAGAAAAATATGGGATCATACAATAGAGACAAAAGAGGGGTTTGTACTGAGGAAAGGGAAAGTATATCCATTGTCGAGGGAAGAAAGAAAGGAAGTAAGGGAGTTTGTTCAAGAGCAGTTAAAAAAGGGGTATATCTGACTGTTCAAATCACCACAGATGGCACCAGTATTTTTTGTAGAGAAAAAGGATGGGAAGACGCAGATGGTACAAGACTACTGATATTTGAATGAGTGGACTATCAAGAATAACTACCCACTACCCTTGATATTGGATGTTTTGGAAAATATTGGGACAAAGAGAGTCTTCACCAAAATAGATCTTAGGTGGAGATATAACAATGTGAGGATAAAGGAGAAAAATGAGTGGAAGACAGTACTTGCCACACCAGAAGGGTCCTTTGAACCTATGGTGATGTTCTTTGGGTTGACCAACTCACCAGCAATGTTCCAAGCAATGATGAATGAGTTGTTGAGGGACTTGATTAACACAGGGAAGGTGGTGGCATTTATAGACGATGTTATAATAGGAACGGAGATAGAAAAAGGACATGATGAGTTAGTAGCAGAGATAATCAAGAGGATGGAAGAAAACGATTTGTATGTAAAACTAGAGAAATGTAAGTAAAAGGTTAGGGAGGTAGAATTCTTGGAAGTAATAATAGGGCCGGAAGGAATTAAGATGGAAAAGAAAAAGATGAAGGGAGTGTTGGAATGGCCGATGCCAAAGTGTGTCAAAGATGTGCAGAAATTCTTAGGATTGGCCAATGTCAAGATCGTTGATGGTGGACTTTATTTTATTTTCTCTTTTCATTTTTATTTTACTTTACTTTTCTTTTTCTTTTAATTTTCTATTTTTAGAACAACTCAGGTTAGGGTTCATCAGTCACGCTGTCACATCAGTCACAAATTGATGGCATAGTCACAAGACTGATCACGAGACGTGGGGAAGGAAGTAGAAGGTTCTGGAACAAAGTAACGTCATACAGCATGGATAACACATGCTGGCCTCATGTTATACTCATGGTAGTTTAGGGTAGGGTGCACAGTAGCTAGCACGGACCATGAGGAATAGTATATAAGATAGACTACTTTGTATTAGGAACTCTATCGAGTTCTCTTGTGTTACTCAATACAAGAGTTGTTCTATCGCTTAACCCTTTGAAGCTTTAGTTCATAACAGCCAATTACTATCGCTAATTCATTGAGGGTTTTGCATCAATAGTTAGGCTGCTACATGATATGGTGAAGAAGAATAAGAAGTGGGAGTGGATAGAGAAGCAGGAGAAAGCATTCAAAGAGTTGAAGAAAAGGTTTACAGAGGAACTGGTACTAGTGGTACCTGATCTAGACAAGAAAATGCAGATGGAGGTAGATGCATCTGATTATGCAACTGGGGGAGTATTGTCAATAGAGTGTGAGGATAAACTATGGAGGCTAGTGGCATTCCTTTCCAAATCATTGAATGAAATGGAGAGGAATTATAAAATTCATGATAAGGAGATGTTGGCAATTATTAGGGAATTGAAAGCTTGGAGACACTTGTTAGAAGGAGTGCAGTTCAAATTTGAAATCTGGACAGATCATAAAAATCTGGAATACTTTATGAAAGTGCAGAAGTTAAATTGCAGACAAGCCCGATGAGCACTTTATCTGTCAAGATTTGACTTTACTTTAAAACATGTCCCAGAAACAAAAATGGGGAAAGCAGATGGACTTAGTAGGCAATTGGACTGGAAAGTAGGAGTAGAAAAGGACAATAACAATCAAGTATTTATAAAAGATAACTGGATTCATAGTTTAGAAGAAGTAGTAATAGAAGAACCTGAGGTAGATATAGTAGAAAAAATAAAAAGGGCTAGAGGTAAGAATGAGGAGGTAGTTAGAATAGTAGAGGAGATGAAGAAGGCAAAAGTGAAGAAACTAAAGAGAGAGGAGTAGAAGATAGAAGGGGACCTGGTGCTAAAAGAAGGGAAAATATATGTACCAAAAGATGTGGAGCTGAGAGCGGAAATAATCCAGCTACATCATGACATGCCAGTAGCAGGATATGGAGGGTGATGGAAGATGGTAGAATTGGTGACAAGAAACTATTGGTAGCCAGAGGTAACGAGAGATATAGGAAGATATGTGGAAGGATGTGATTTGTATTAGAGAATGAAGAATAGGACAGAAGAAGTAATAGGGAAGTTAAAGCTGAGTGAGGTACCGAAGAAACCATGGTCACACTTAACAGTAGATTTCATCACGAAGTTACCAATTGTTATAAGACGAAAGTGTGGACAGACTTTAGGGTTAGGGTTAAGACAGAGACAAGATATAGTAGTAGTTATATTATTAGTCTATGATGAGAGAAAGAGAGGGCACATGACTGGAAAGTCACATGACATAATGTTATAGGCCTAGAGGAGTCTAGAGTGGTCTGGAAGGACTTAGGATCTAGAAGGATCAGAAAGAGTCTAGAGATGGAGTAACATCAAGAGACATGGGTTCCTCATAGTGTACACATGGTGTCCACATGTATGATGGAGATTAAAGAAGTATAACATCAGGGCACATGGACATAAGGACAGGGCATGGACATTAGAGTAGAACAATGCACAGTCATAGTATGGACCATGGATACTTATATAAATAGTTGGTAGAATACTGTTGTGGTTCCCTGTCGAGTTCTCTTGTGAATATACAACTCATGTTCCCCACTAGATATCCCTACTGAGAGATTTACTTGTAGTACTGCTATTGGACTTTGTGTTTAGTAGTTGCCACAACACCAATAATAGCCAGAAAAGATGCAATCCTGGTAGTCTATGACTAGTTATCAAAAATGACATACTTTGTGGTCACAACTGAAGGAATATTAGCAGAAGAATTAGCAAGGTTGTTTAGAGACAATGTGTGGAAGTTGCATGGGCTGCCAGAGAGTGTGGTATCGGACAGAGGACCACAGTTTGTAGCAGAATTGACGAAGGAATTGAATAGGATGTTAGAAATAGAAATGAGGTTGTCTATGGCATTCCATTCACAGACAGATAGGCAGATGGAATGAATGAACCAAGAACTGGAACAATATCTGAGGTTCTTTGTGGATCATAGGCAGAAGGATTAGCTGGAGTGGTTGGCCTTAGCAGAGTTTATGGTGAACAACAAGGTTCACACAATAACTAAGGTTTTGCCCTTTATAGCAAACTATGGAAGAGAATTGAGAATGGGGGGAGACATAAGGAAAAGGGGAAAAGTAGAGAAAGCGACAGAATTTGTAGAAAGAATGAAGAAGGTACATGAGAAAGCAGGGGCGGCACTAAAGAAAGCACAAGAAGATATAAAGAGGCAGGCAGATAAAGAGAGGAAAAAAGCCAAGGATTGAAAAAAGGGTGATAGAATATTGTTGAGCACCAAAGACTTAGTATTCAAGGAAAGACTAGCAAGAAAATTAGTAGATCAGTACATAGGCCCATATACAATTGAGGAAGTGATATCTACCAATGCGGTCAAACTACAACTGCCAACCTCAATGAAGATCCATATAGTTGTGAACATCAGTTAGATAGTACGATATAGAAAGCAAGTAAAGGGATAAAAAAAGAAGAAGAAAAACCAATAGAGGTGGAAGGAGTCGAAGAATGGGAAGTAGAGAAAATATTGAATAAAAGAAAAATAAGAGGAGTCAAGAAGTATCTAATATAGTAGAAGGGGTTCACAGCAGAAAGTGATATATGGGAAAGGAAGGAAGATCTGGAGCATGCAAGAAAATTAGTAAATGAGTTTGAAGGAAGAATGAATGCAGAAGTAAGAAGGCAGGAGAAGATAGATATAGCAGAAGAAAAGGACTTCAGGAGAGGGGAGTTGCCAGGAAAGTTCACAGCAAAAATATTATATGGGTGGGACGATGGGAAGTTTGAGGAAGAATACTTAAAAAAGTTGGAAAGGAATTGGAAAAAATGGAAAGCAATTTCTTTAAAGGAGAAACCTTGAAGGGAGGGTAATGTTAGGATTGTAGGAGGTGGACTTAGCTTCTTTTCATCTTATTTTATTTTTCTCCTATTTACTTTCCTATTCTCCTTTTGTTCTATTTTTAGCCTGTAGGACTAGGGTTAGAGGCAGCATGAATCAGGTAATATGAGGAAGATTCTAGAAGGATGATGTCATATCACATGGGAATCTCATGGCTAACATGTGGTTGTTTAGGGTAGGTTAGAAATAGCTAGCATAGCCCCTAAGGATTCAGTATATAAAGGTAGACTATCCTATACAGAGTTCTCCATTGAGTTCTCTTATATAAACCCTATACAAGGTTACTTCATCGTCCAACCCTAAGGGCCTTGATTCATAACATATATGTTATATCTCTACTAGTCACACTGGTTGCATATTTTAAAAGTTATACTTATAGTCTTATTATCAAGATACTGTCAAAAGAGTAAAGTTAGGATGGAATAGATCTCACTTCATGTAGATATCTATAATCAATTATATAAAAAGGGGTCAGATTAAGTATAAAAACTTATCTGAGAATGGATATGATATCTGTGAGGTTGAGCAAAGTATCTGGATTGCAGATCAAGCTTAGAGGCTTATCTACAAATATTTTAGATAATAACCTTAGCCTTAACTTATGTATTATGCCTACTATCTGTTATATAGTCATAATTTTAAATGACAAGATATCAAGAAGAAGTAAGAGAAGGTGTTATTAGACTATTGGTGGGTATTTGGTCAGGTTTTAGTCAGGGCTTAGTTGATTTTTGGACTAAAGACTACAAATTATTTACTTGGTCTTAAATACTAAGTTTGTAATTGTAACTATAACTAGAAAAATAGTAGTATAGGAGATAATTAAGGAGATGTTATAGAAATAGTTTCTAATATATAGGACAACTAGAAGTCTAAGTAATAAGTTACCAGAAGATGAAATACAAGAGGCTAATCTATATATAAATAAATATAAATATGAAAGTATATTTAGGTATGATTAGAGTTCTAACTAGAAGTCAGAAATTAGATGTCTTGGATATTTTGAAAGTCAGTTTATAACACTTATAGGAAACAAGTCTACCAAAAGATAGTGAGGTATGTTATTACCAACACTAGAAGATAGTGTTAGTTTTGGTTAATTTTTAGAATAAGAGTTTACAATATAACTACCAGCTTATATACTAAGTAAAGTATCTAAGGTAGTTGTTTAGAAAATAGAAACTGTAAGCAAGTTATCTTAGATCTAAATAGTCCTCAAATATAAGAATAGAAATTTATAGAGTTGTTAGAAAGTTCAGTAAGGATATTTAAGATAAAATAGAAAGAGTTGATCTATATCAAAAGAGGATTGAAAGTGTGGATAGGTTAGTAGATATTATTCATGAGCTAGAATAGATATAGCTGGATTAAAATATGATATAACTAAGTCTATTGTTATATATCAAGAATAACTCCAAAAATAGCCTATTTTTTGCAGTAGTATTATTTATCTATATATTTATTTGTAATCTATCTTCCATAGCATTATTATTTCTCTGCATATAACTTGTTTTTCATAGTAATATTATATTTTTATTCAAATCTTATAAGTATTCAGTCTTTCAAAACAAAGTTCTCCCATTTTAAACCCTTATTAGTGTCTTACTACTAAAACACTTTAGTCTGATAATTGATGATAGCTAAATACTAAACTCCATATCAGAATCAAAGATGGTAAACTCTATTTATTTTCATTTCTACTTTCTTTTCCATTTATTTTCTTATTTTGGACTTAAAGTTAGGATTTAGTGTAATGTTATATGTGACTGTCACAAACTGTTGCAAGTTATGGTCACAAAATTATATATTACAAAAAACATTGTAAAAGGTTCTGAAACAGTAATATCATACTATATATTAATGATATGTAGTATACATGTCTCTTTAAAGTAGGCTAGATTAGCGTAGCACAGACCATTAGCTAAGTATATATAATATATACACTTTGTAACTAGAACTCTATCAAGTTTTCTTATGTTAACCTAATATAAGGTTTATCTTTTGCTCTTACACTTGAGTTTGAGTTGTAATACTTTAGAATTTATAGTGATATACTTCTTATTAAAACTTACCTCCTTAAACTCCACTCTTTCTTCTAAAGTTGTAACTTTATAGCAAACAGACAGTATAATATATAAGTTAAAGTTAAGATTGTTTGCAAAGTCTATAACTTCATACTCTTTGTATAAGTTTCCATACTTAGTACAAAAACCCAATATAACCTTGTAAACTTTTTGTTATGACTTAAATCCTAAAGTTTGGACAAAAGAAGAAACTTGTATTGTTTAACACAAGAAAACTTAGTAGAGTTTCTAATACAGATGTGTCTACTTTATATATCTCTAGTATATAATCTTTGTATACTTTACATCTAGCTTACTTTAAATATTATAAGTTATATAAATAAGAGTTATTATCTTATATAATATATGATACTATCTTTCTGAAATGTCACATGATGTTGTGACTATAATGTGTGTAACTAGCCTGTGACAGTTGTTACACCTTGTTACATTACTGTAACTATTGTGATATCACACTGTTTTTCCTTTACTAAGTCCAAATAAGAAAAGAAGAGAAGAGAAATAAAAGAATTGGAATAAAAAATAAGAAAGACTTAAAATAAAAGAAATGAAATGAAAAATAAACAAGTCTACTGTCTTTGATTCTTTAAGATTTCTTCTCCAGAAAACAGACTTTTACCTCTACTAATTTCTTTTTAACTTTTCATTATCCTATTCATATATTTTTGCAGTGTACTTTTTTCAGTAACTCCCCTTATCTGAAGTCTTATTCTTCTGACTTTTATATGTCACAAACTTCATTCAGCTTGTATCTCCATAACCAGTAAACCAATTTTCACAAACTAAGTTGTGCTGGAAAGCCCCAAATGAGGGCTATCCACACATATACAGGATGTACAAAAGTGACAACAAATGACCGAGATATTAGGACATCAGTAGCTATAAAAGCTTTGTCTGCTAATATCTCATGAACAGCTAAACGGATTCACACAATTAAACTTGTGTTAGGAAGTGCTCATTAATTCATTTACAACAATATATGATATATCTCAAAGCAATAAGTATTAGTAGAGATATAAGCATATCAATGTAGTAACATAATTAGTTACCTTCTAAAATTAGCCTGACAGCTGCTATAACAGATGACAGCTCCCATCAGATACAAGACAACATCAATTATTCTTATTGATACTTTCCATCATCTATCATCATCACATCCTTATACTGAACCTCTGAAACACCATTAAGTTCAAGTATCACAACTAGTGAGTATCTTATTTGTGATACTATACTTATTCTCAAAAGAACTTAATAGAGTTCCAAGTATAAGATAGTCTACCTTATATATTACAGACTATAGTCTATGTATATACTACAACTAACCTACTTGTTGTAGCAATCACTAAACCAATGTTCAATAGTAGCACTACAAGTAAATCTCAAGATAGATATCTAGTAGGAAACATGAGCTGTGTAATTTACAAGAGAACTCAACAGGGAACCACAACAGTATTTTACTGACTATTTATATAAACTATCCATGATCTGTGCTATGACTATGCATCTGCTGTACATCCTACTATAATGTCCATGCCTTGTTCTCATGTCTATTACTAATCTACCTCATATCCTATTACTTATTCACTATATGTCTACCTCAAGGCCAGCATACTGTATATATGTGCCCTGATATCATACCCTAAACCCTACTCTTAATCTCCATTGTCCATACATACACCATATGTATACCATGAGGAAGCCATACTATTAACATGTTTCTTAACATTACTCTATCTCTAGACTCTTCTTAATCTTTTCAGACTACTCTAGGCCCTATGACATCATGTCCTAAATTCTACTCTTCATCTCCATTGTCCATGCATGTATCATGTGTACACCATGAGGAAACCATGCTGTTAACATGTTCCTTGACATCACTCTATCTTTAGACTCTTCTTAATCCTTCTAGACTACTTTAAGCTTTTATAAATATCTTACTAAAGTCTGTCCACACTTTCTCATCTTATAACACTACTCTAAAGTATATGTACTTTCCATAAGGCTAATATATTATTGCTATACTATATGATATCATTTATTTCAGAATATTCTACATCTTTCCTTGTGTTATGTGATCATGTGATCTGTAACTGTGATAGGTGTCATGTATGATATTATCTTACATCCTTTGTCTATGTC
Organism: Leucocoprinus gongylophorus; assembly: GCA_022457215.2. NCBI lineage: Eukaryota > Fungi > Basidiomycota > Agaricomycetes > Agaricales > Agaricaceae > Leucocoprinus > Leucocoprinus gongylophorus. Next base: position 10,892 of record JAJOHK020000070.1, read on the forward strand.
CAAAATAAAGAAAAATAAATATAAAAACTAAAATAAAGTAAAAGAAAAAAAAGAAAAAGAAAACTAAAAGAGAATAAATCAAAACCAAGTCTACCATTCACAACTCTGACATCACTTTATTGGCATTTCCTAAGTTCTCCTCCTTTTTCTATATATTATATTTAGCTATAAACTTCTTCCAATATACCAAGTACTTTGTTATTTCTCTTATTTTTTGTTTATTTAGTATTTTTTCTATCTTTCATTTCTCTTCCCTATCTACTTTTATTGGTTTTGGCTCCTTCATTCTCTATCCCTTTATAGGCTCTCTATACCTTACTACTTAGCTTATGTTCACTATCAGATGAATCTTTACTATAAATACTAGCTATTCCAGTAAATTCTTCTGTCTATAAGCTACAAAGAACCATAAGTACTATTTCAATTCTTGGTTCATGTATTCTGTTTGTCTATCTATTTGTAAATAGAAGACTGTCAACAATCTGGTCTTAATTTTTGGCATTTTGTTCAGTTTCTTTGTTAATTCTACTACTAACCTATATAGCTTTTATATATTGTCCCTAAATAATCTTGCTAACCCTTTCACTAATGTCCCTTCTATTATTGCCACAAAATATATTATCTTTAATAATCTACCATATCTTTTGCTATCTTTAGCTACTAATAACTCCTCATCACCAGTTTCATTGTTTTTCATTGTTCTCTATGTTCTACCACTGGTACACTGTGATGTAGCCAGATAATTTCTGTTCTCAACTTCTCTTCTTTTGGTGTGTAAATATTTTCTTTATTTAATACCAGTTTTTTTTCAATTTGCCACTCTTTGTTCCTTAGTATCTTCACTTTTTGTCTTCTTTATTTCTAACTACTTTATCATTCTTTTCTCTAACCTTTATAGATTTATTTTTATTGTTTTCTACTCCTACTTCTCAGTCCAATGTTCTGCTAAGTCTATTTGCTTTCCCCATCTTTGTTTCTGATATATATTTCAAAGTGAAATTGAATCTTGACAAATATAACATCTATCTTGCTTACTTTCTGTTCAATTTCTATACCTTCATAAAGTACTCTAAATTCTTATGGTCTGTCTAAACCTTGGACTCAAATTAAGTACTCTCTAATAAATATCTCTAGTTTTCCAACCTCTAATGACTACTAATATTTTCTTGTTATGGATTTCATAATTTCTCTCTATTTTATTCAAAGATTTTGACAAGTAAGCTACTGGCCTCTATCATTTATCCTTATTAATAACTTTTCTGCCAATAGAAACTTCCAATCTCCTAATTCCAGATCTGCTAGTATATTTTCTTTCCACATATTTGCCAATTCTTTCTATACATATGTTAAAATTTAATTTACTTGCTCTTTTACCATTTTCTCTCTTATCTTTATCTTAATATATAGCTTACATACTATTACAAAATCTGCTATCTTTGGTTGAAATTTATATCTGGATTTTGAAGCTATTTCTTCTTCTTCTTTTTCTCTTTCTATTTCTTTTGACTTAGCTACTAGCCATGCTTATAAAATGGCCAGTTATTCTGTTTGTTGCCTTATTAGGAGCTATAACTGCTCTACTATATTGTGTTAACTCATGTGATAAGATGGTGGTAAATAAGTAAAAATAAGAGGTGGTAATGATGTAGAGAGAGGTGAGGTATATAAGAAATGCTGGTACTGGCCTCACTTTCTGATCTATAGTATGAACTTAATAAAATTTCTATAGGTACTAGTGGGTTCTTAACTAGTTGTTATAAACTCAAGTCCTTAGCATTGGACAAGTGGATAAACCTTGTATTAGGGTTAACATAAGAGAACTTGATAGAGAATTCTGTACAAGATTGTCTACCTTTTATACCAAAACTCCATGGTCCATGCTAACTACTTTTATCTTATCCTAAATAACTATATGTTTGCTTTAAGGCCAACAGGTGTTATTCTTGTTATATGATATCATCCCTTTAGACTTTTTCTGTGTTCTTCCATGTGTCATGTGACTAATCCTAACCCAAAGTTCTAAAAATAGAATAATAGAATGACTCAAAGCAAAGAAAAAAAAAAAAGAAAAGAAAATAAGAAAGAGAGTGACAATAATTAAAGTCTATTATTTTCAACTCTGACACTAGTCTTATCTTACACTGTCTACTATCTTATTAACTACTGCTCTAATTGAACTTGTATTTTAATATCTCTAAGAAGACAATTCCTAAGCTAAATGCCTCTTTACTAAAGAATGTTGTCACTTTGTGTGAACAAGTCATAATAAATCTATTGTCAAGATCATTGACGGTGGACTTTATTTTATTTTCTCTTTTCATTTTTATTTTACTTTACTTTACTTTTTCTTTTTCATTTTTTATTTTTAGAACAACTCAGGTTAGGGTTTATCAGTCATGCTGTCACATCAGTCACAAAGAGATGGCGTAGTTACAAGACTGATCACAGGACTTGAGAGAAGGGAGTAGAAGGTTCTGGAACAAAGTGACATCATATAGCATGGACAATACATGCTGGCCTCATGTCATACTTATAGTCATTTAAGGTAGGGTGCACAGTAACTAGCATGGACCATGGGTAATAGTATATAAGGTAGACTACTTTGTATTAGAAACTCTATCGAGTTCTCTTGTGTCACTCAATACAAGAGTTAGTTCATCGCTTTAATCCTTGAGCTTTGAATCATAACATCTATAGCATAAGTTTTCTACTGGAAAGAATACAAGTATACTACTTAACTTAACAATAAGTACATTTAGGTAGGTATTTAAGCTTAGTTCCTACTATCTATGGTTTACTTTGTCCTGGTAGATAATGGTCAGAATCAAAGATAGTAGACTTGTTTCTTTTTTGTTTTTCTTTTCCTATTTAAGACTTTTTTATTTTCTATTCCAATTTTTCTATTTCTTTTATTTTTTTAGTTTTAGACTTAGTAAAAGAGGAACAATGTGATATTACATGTAACTATCACAGGTCAGTCATAACATCATGTGACATGTCAGAAGGGTAGTATCATACATTATATAAGATAATAACTCTTATTTATATAACTTATAACATTTAGAGTAAGTTAGATGTAAGATGTATATAGATTATATACTAGAGATATATAAAGTAAACTTTTCTATACTAAAAACTTTATATTTTGACTTCTGTTCCAGTAATAACCTCATAAATCTAATCAACAAGCTTCTTTAATATTATTTACAAAAGATAGCTAAGTATTAGTATATTTAGAAATATAATACTAATAATATTCTTGTTAATTTTGTAAGCTAGCTTTAAAACTTACAAACTCTAATATTTAACCTTATCTTATCTCTGTATTTATAAGTAAGACTTTTCTTTCTTACTAATATTTTTATATCTAAAAGCTAACTTTAATACTTTTATCCAAATATTCTTCTTTCTATAAACTTTATAAGATTGTTTCTAAACTAGTTTATTAGTGACTAAAATAAGAACTTTTAAATAGTCTAAGAATATCTTTTGTTAAATTATTAATTACTAGAATTTTTTTATTATATCATAGTCTAACTTTAAACAACTGTTCTAAAAATACTTTTTTTGATAAATATTACTATAAAAGCTATTAACCAACTAAAGAAAACTATATACTACTAAGAAAATTACATAATAGAGATTTTATTTTCTTATCTTAGAATTTAAAACTAAAGTATATAATAGTTATAATTACTGTTATATAATCATATAATATATGGAAAAAAAGTAAAATATTCTAAAAGAATAATATTATATAATATATTTATCTTATATAATATATATAGTTTTTAAAGTAAATTAATAATAGTTATTATAACTAAAAACTCATATTATAACTTTTTTAAAGTAATATATATTACAGATTATAATTTATATGTATACTATAACTAATTTATTCTAAAGTATATATATTTGTTATAAAGCTAACATATTGTTGCTATGCTATATAATATTATTTATTTTAAAATCTTTTACAACTTTTTTTATATTACTTAATTATATAACTATATATTATACTTTTGTTTAAGTTTAAAATAATAATAAAAAAAGAAACTTAAAAATAAAATATAATTAAGTTTATTGTTTACAATTCAAACAACTCCAAATCAAGTTTAAAAAAGAATTTTGTATAAGAATTATATAAAAAAACTTAATAAAGTTCTAGTTATAAAGTATTTATTTTATAAATAGTTTATACTATACTAATCTAGCTTATTCTAAATATATATATATACTATTGACATATAAAATAATATTATTATTCTAAAATTTTTTATATTCTTTTATATAATACATAATTATATGACTAATATATAATATTTTGTAACTGTTACATATAATATTACACTAATCCTAAGTCTGAAAATTTTAAAAATTAAAAAAAGTTAAGTTTACTATTTTTAACTTTGATATAAGATAAACACTTTATACTTAGAATTTTATTGAGTTTTTTTGTATTAATCTAATATAAAGTTTTTCTTTTAACTTTGACTAATCACTTAGTTTTAAGTTATAATATCAAGAACAAGTATATACTCTTTCTAATTTGAAAACTAGTTACTAAACTCTAATTTTGCTATTTTACTAAGCTAGATATCTATTGAAGATTCAATATTCATTTTAAGCTTAATAATAAGTAGAAGATGACTTTTTATATAGATTATAGACTTTTTAAATCTTTAATAATATTTTTTAGTATAATAAATATATCACAAAATGAACTACTTATTTGTAATATCTGAATCTTAGGTACACTCTTAGAAATTTAGGAATAATTTAGAAGTTCAATAATAATGACAATAATAATTCAAATCAATACAGATAATAAAGAATAAAGATTGATGAAAATTGATGTTGTTAAGTCTAAATGTCAAAAATGAAAGCAGTAGACTTAATTTATTTTCCTTTTTCTTTTGATTTATTCTTTATTTTTCTATTTTTAGAACTTAGAGTTAGAGTTAGAGTGACAAGATTATGTCATTATATATCAGTCACATCAGATGACATAGTTACAAGTTATGAGATGCATAAAAGGATATAGAAAATTCTGGAAAAATAATGTCATACAATATATACAACATGTTATGAAACGCTTTGAACATGAACAATTTTCTTTTTCTTTTATTTTCTGACTTTATAAAGATTTTGTTTTCTTTTTCTTTTCTTTTGGACAATGAAGAGACATGTGACACTGCAGTCACATGACATATCACATGATATGATGTCATAGGCCTAGAAGATAGTGGAAGAATTTAGAAGATGACATTAGAGTACATAGATACAACATAACAATCTTAAGGCAAATATAAGTGTTATAGTACGAGAGTGTGAACAGACTTTTAGGATTAGGGTTAGGACAGAGTAAAGATATTGTAGTAATATTCTATTAGTCTACAACAGACAAAGGAATAGGAGATGGGTATGTGACTAGGAAGTCACATGACATTACATCATAGGCCTAGAGTAGTCTAGAGTGGTCTAGAAGAATTGGAAAGAGTCTAGAGATAGAGTTAGGGTTAGGAGTGACATTAAGGGACAAGGGTTCCTCATGGTGTACACATGGTGTACGCATGTATAATGGAGATGAAGAGTGATGACATAGGACAATGGAGTAGGGTAGAGGGTATGATGTTAAGGCACATGTAGGAAGCATGGTAGTCTTATGAAAAACACATGTAGATGAGTAATAAGACATGAGGTAGAGGCATAGACTTTAGGGTCGGTAATATAATGTTGTAGCATGGACCAGGACAGGATAGTATATATAGTGGTAGATATTAGTAGGAGCTCCTTATTGAGTTCTCTTGTATCAATCCGGTATAAGGTTTAGTCTCTGAACCAGCTCTAAGGTTTTGAGTCTACAACAATAAGAATAAAGCATGGACAATAAGACAGGCTTAATTATTAGTAGCATGGACCAAGCATGTATTATATAAATAGGACCCTAATTAAGCAAAGACTCTTTGTTGAGTTCTCTTGTGATTTTCTCCACTTGATTGCCTACCAAGAGCTTTACTCACTTGTGTAACTATTAGACTTTGTATCTAGTGGTTGCCACAACACAACATATGTTGACCTTAAGGTAAACACATGGTTGTTTAGGGTAGGCTAGAAGTAGTTAGCATAGACTATGAGGTTTTAGTATATAAGGTAGACTATTCTATACAAAGTTCTTTATTGAATTTTCTTATATTAATCCAATATAAGATTCATCCACTTGTCTAACTCTAAGGACTTGAGTTTGTAACACTGAGGTCTAATTCTCAGACATAGAAGTATATATACAAAAGAGTGATGGTCTATGCACAAGCTATTGCCATCACATGATCAAAACTTGTACCTAATGAGAGCTGTTATCTGTCATAGTAGCTGTCAAGCTAATTTTAAAAGATAACTAATTATTGTTAGAAATGGTTTGATAAGCACTTTCCAATACAAGTTTGATTGTGCAAATCTATCCAGTCATTCATGAGATATTATTTATGAGATATTAGCAAATAGAGATTTTACAGTTACTGATAACCTGATATCTCAGTTATTTGTTGTTGCTTCTATATATCCCATATATGTGCAGATAGTCCTTATTTGAGACTTTATAGCACAACTTAGTTTGTAAAAATCAGTCCACTAGTTGTAAAGATACAAGCTAAATGAAGTTTGTAACAAAATAGTCTTGTTGTTATGATTGAAAACTAAGAGTTAAGTCATTAAAAAAATCTTGTATTAGGTTAATACAAGAGAACTTAATAAAGTTTTCAGTATAAAGTGGCTATCTTATATATGTTAGCTAGTAGTTTGTATAAAATTAATATTAATCTATTCCAAAAACTATATTATTTATAAGGTCAATATATAGTAAATATATTGTATAATGTTATTCTAGAACTTTTTATATTCTTTTTTTTTATATAACATATAATCACATGACTATAATTATGACATATGTGACTAACTCGTGATAGTTGAGATATCATATTATAACTCTTATTTTTAGTCTAAAATAAGAAAATAAATGGAAAATAAAATAAACTAAGTCTATTATCTTCAACTCTAATATTTGCTATACTATATTAATTTCTTTTATTATTTTCATTTTTATTTATCTTCTTATTAGACTTAAAATTAAGAGTTGATATGACATTATATATAAGTCACAGTCATGTGTCACAGAAGGTTATAAAAGATTTCAAAGCAATGATATCATACTACATATCTTTTAGAATAAGCTAGATTTAGTATAATATAGACTATTAGTCAAGTGTATATATAAGATAGACACTTTGTACTTGGAACTTTATCAAGTTCTCTTATGTAAACTCTATATAAGGTTTCTTTCCTAACTTAACTCTGAAGTCTTGAATTATAATATTAGAATTTGATATCTTATCTTTGAAACCATCCAACTTAGAGCTTTTACTTTTTTATCATTCTCAACTAGAAGCAATACCCCTCTTTGGTCAAGAAGAATAGCTGGACTCTAGGCTTAAAGAGTATACTAGCTAGATAGTGAAAGCTTGGTCATTTAGATTATGTTAAAGTCTACTGATGCTCTTTGGATATATTATTTTTTATGGATGTGTTAGATAGTATTTTCATAGTAGAAGCTCTATATTACAGTGTCCACTTGTAACCTGTTCATGTAAGAGAACAGCAGTAGCTTTTTAGATACTATCTAAGATAAAATGTTTTTCTTAAGATAAAATTGTTTACAATTTGATTAAAGCAGTAGTTAGTAGTATAAGCAATTAGTAGATAGTGTGAGATAAGACTTAAAGAGGGCCCACTAGTACTTACTGAGATTGAGTCAAGTTCTAATTACAAGTCTAAGAGAAAAACCAACACTAGTTCTACCTTACCTCTTTATATATTATTATCTCTTATACTCCTACTACTTTTACTAATACCAATCAACTTTTTATTCTTTTATTATAATATGAGTCAACACAGCTTAATCAATTTAGAGCAGCTAGTCAGATAGTAATAAGAGCAAATAGCTGTTCTATAGGTATTAATCACTCAAGCTAGTCTAGGAGGAAAAGAAGCAGTGGTAGTTCTCCAACCTAATACTGGGTCAAATATAAATGTAGCCAAGCCAACAATATTTAGTAAAGAAGTAGAGAAGGTTTTGGAATTCTTGATAGTATGTAGACTTTTTATTAGGATAAAGATAAGAAATAATTTAATAGAAGAGCAAGTGTAGTGAGTATTGTTATATGTACAGAAAGAATTGGCTAATATATAGAAAGAGAATATTATAAAGGCCCTGAAGAGTGAGAGTCTGAGTTATGCAACAGTTGGAGAATTTTTATGAGATTTAAAAGAAGAATTTAACAGAGGAGATAATGAGACAATAAAGATGGCAGAGCTAAAAAAGATAGAGTAGAGAAGTAAGATGATAGAGAAGTTTGTACAAGAATTCAGGAGAGCAGCAAGAGATAGTAGTTATGAGAGAAAGCTATTGGTAGAAGAATTTAAGTAAGAAATAAATAGGATGATTTGGCAAAAACTGATGGAATCAGAATACTCTTTCTAGAACATTAAGTAGTAGTATAAATAAGTAGTGAACTTAGACAGGTATTGGAAGGAAAGTAATGTCAAGACAATAGAAAGTGAACTTAGTTTTTTATTATTTTCTTGCTTATTTTTATTTTTCTTTTGATTTATTTTTTATCTTTTCTATTTTTAAAACACTGGGGGTTAGGGTTAGAAGTGATTAATTACATCAGGCACATTTGATGGTGTGGTCACAACATTGATCATAGGACTTAAGAGAAAGTTGTAGAAGGTTCTAGAATAAGTGATGTCATATAATATAGATACCACATGTTGACCTCATGTACTACATATGGTTGTTTAGGGTAGGGTACACAGTAGTTAGCACAGACTATTGGTAGTAGTATATAAGGTAGACTAGTTTGTAAAGGGATCTCTATTGAGTTCTCTTATGTTACTCCTATACAAGAGTTGTTCTTTTGTCCAACCCTAAGGACCTAATTTCATAACAAGTAAGAGAAAAGAAGAGAAGTTGAGGGAAAAAAGAGAGACATATTAGCAAATACTGAAAGGGTATAAGAGTAACAACTGTCTCAGCTCCAAATTTGGCCAATGAGGTAGGAGGCTCAACAGTAGGTATTGATAGAGCTTGTTCTAATAAAAGAAGTTGAGAGAACAAATGTAGTTGTCATAGTTTATGCCAAGACATAACTCATATGTAATGGAAGTGTACTGTAAAAAAATTATTACAGCTGTGGGAGGATTTAAACATTTGGTAAGAAATTATAGAAATCAGAAAATTGTGGAATAGAGAAGAAGATATAGGGATAATAGTAATGCTATAAATAATTTAAATAAGGAAGAAAGTCTGGTAGTTCTTGACTAGACTCTAGTAGTAATAATAGATTCACAATACTTTTTAGAGTAATAGATAATATATTCTACTGTAGTCTAGATAATAGTGATATATTAGGAGAAGTTATAGTAAATATTGGGTTGGAAAGAATTAATACTCAAGAAAGAGTAACAGTAGAGGTGTTGTTGGATAGTGGTATAACAGAACTGGTAATAAGTTCAAAGTTTGTTCAAAAGTGGAGGTTCAAACTAAAGAAAAAAGATTTATCTATATAAGAAATGTGAATGGCTTTTTTAATAAGAAGGAACCTATTGAGTATATAGTAGAATTTAATATTTATTATCAGAGGCATAGAGAAAGAATGGAGATTAATGTAATTAGGGACAAAACACTTCTTTTCCTCTTACCACCATCTTGCATGGTAGCATCTATTGGAAATATAGTGAATATATCATCTTTTTCTACAAATCTTTTCAACATTTCAACTATGGACCTCAACAACAACTCTACTAATCCAACTATGTTTTCTATGAACAGCATAGGAATGGACATTCAAGCAGGTCAAGGACCTGTTCCCGATTCAGCAATAAGAGGTAGAAATCTTTCTCCTTCTGTTAATCTTTCTAGAGAATCTTTGCTGGCATCTTCAGGTCGTTCTATTCCCTATCATGATAGGATGGACATCAATGTAGACTTTCCACCCTCAAGAAAAGTATCAAATCTTGAGCTGTCTTATGAGACAGAGCAAGAGAAAGCACAACGGGTTGGTATGGCAGCTAACCAGCAGGATAACACAAGGCCTCTGCATGTTCACAATGAGGCACCCCCAACATACTCTCAACACAAGAAAGAAGTCATTAATATCCAGCTTTCTTATGATCTATAGGCACCAACCAAACCTGACCTTTGGAATGGCTTCTTCCACCCCATTTTCCTTCATGGCTCCATTGAACACTTTGCATCAGACTTCAAGAGCATTCAAGTGTCTCTTGACTTCCTTGCTAAGTACATTAGGAATAAACAGGTCAATGGTAACATGATTAACGATCTTGCTGATTTTGATGGTATGGGTGATGCCATATGGAACTTCATCTCTTCGGTATACAATGCTAAATGGGACACTTTCTATACTGACAACAAAGCTAATACTCTCAGAGCCAAGGTTTCGTCGAAATTTACTCCGAGAACAATCCTACAACACAACGGCAACAAGAAGGACATTGCAAAATCAGTCCCAGTTACAATCAACAAGGTTCTGCCTTCCCCCCCTCTTCTGGCTAAAACCAGGAAGGAAATTAATATCATCTTCAAATACTTCCACCCCAAGAAATCATCGGTTGAAAACACTGCCAAGGGTAACAACACCAGTCCCAGAAATCAGACATGCTAAAAATCAAGGAAATATTCCCATCACTCAATGTGTAAAAAATTGATCAGGTAAATAGCATCATCAATAGTCAAAACAAACCCAGGCCTCGAATTAGAATGACCACTAAAGGTCTGTCAAGAAAACAGGTAATCATTCCCATGAGCAGGGAGAATATCTTATCCTTCATGAAGAATTCTTCTCTTCATGTTGCTAACATCAACAGGAATCTGCGAAACGCCAAATCTGACATTCTTGTTGACTATCTTTGCTCGGGAAACTCAAGTATAATGGTCATTACTAACAAAGTTGCGCAACAATCAGATATGTCCATCATTAACAACTATGTAAAAAATTCAAACAATATCAACTCTTTATAAGTCGATGAACCTCGCCTACCCAAATCCAAATCCTATCTCAAGATCACTGGCATCCCTTTCTTTTCTCACTCTAATTCTCAGGAAAGACTCACATCAGATGATATTGAAGCAATCCTCAAGCAAAACCACATCTTCAATAACATCTCCCTCACATCAAAGCCGAGTGTCATCAAAGTATCCCCTAAATCTGACATGTCCATTGTCTGGATTGATATCTGGGATGCCCAAAGTGGTAAGAATGCTAAAATGTTAATCAACAGATGCTTCAACATCGGCAACTTTATCACAACCATCAGAGGAGCTAACATGAACCCCAGAGTTCCACAGTGCAAAAATTGTTGGAAGTGGGGTCACATGACATTCTCCTGCAAGATCCAAGGAGCTAAGTGCGTCAAATGTAACGGTCTGCACAAATCAGAACACCACAGAGAATTCGGTTAGTATTGCAAAGCCAACCCCAAGATCAACCCACTAAGACTGGAAACCAAGAAAGACGAGCTGTGTCCTCATTCGTTCAAGTGTTTGAACTGCCATGGTGACCACCAAGCTGACTCCAACTTGTGTTCATTCTGGAGGTATAGATTTAACAGAGAGTGGCACCAAAAGAGATATGCTGAGATCCGTATCAACAGATCCAAATCTTTTTGTTCTGAAGTGAATGGCTCCCCTTCTCTATGATTATCAAAAACCTCAAGATTTTTTCACAAAACGTTCAAAAGAACTCTCACATCGTCAACACTATCCTTGAATCGTTGACCTACTTTGATATCATATTAATCCAAGAACTTCCTTGGTCTGAAATATGAAAGATTCCCAGCTCTTTGAACTGCGAAGGAGATCCTCTCATAGGATCTGTTCATTACCCCAACTGGATTTTGTTTGCCAGAACTCCATCAGGTGACAAAGACTCTCCTAGAGTTATTTCTTATATTAACATCTGTCTTTTGTCTTTTCGATTTCTTCTTCGCAAAGATATTATTAACCACAGAGACATTAACCTCATTTCTTTTTTCAACAATAACGTTTGCTACTACATTCTGAACATTTATTCTGACTCATCGCACACAGCTTTAAAGTATCTGAAGGATACTGAAGTCAACATCGATAACGTAGTTTTAATGACTGGTGACTTTAACATTAGAGACAGTCTTTGGGACCATTCTTTTCCTTTTCACTCTTCTACTAGTGATGATCTAATTATCATAGCAGACTCTTTTGACCTTGCTCTTTCTTCACCCACTAACCCTGGCCCAACCAAATACTCGGACATGGCTGGAGAATCAAATTCAGTCATAGATCTCATGTTCCTCTGCAACAGATCCTCCAAACTTGACCATCACACCATCCTCCCAGAATCTCGATTATCCTCTGATCACACTCCCCTTATCATCAACATTCCTATTACTGAAAAGATAATACAAACATTGAAACTCACTTTAGCACCAAAAAGCGAGCAAGAAACTGCCTTCGTTCAAGACATTATCTCGAACTTCAAGCATTTGAACACATCCAACATCATGGATACAGAAGAAATTAAATGAGCAGTCAACCGACTCAGATCAATCATAGATCTGGCCTGGACAAAAAATGCGAAAAGGTCAAGAATTTCTAGGCATTCTAAACAGTGGTGGTCGGATGATTGCAAAAGATTCCTTGACAAATACAGATTAACTAGAAGTCTCGAGAACTGGAAGAAGTTCAAGAATTCAGTCAAAAACGCCAAACAGTCCTTCTTCAATGACAAAATTCAAGAAGTTGCAAACAAAAGTCGAGGTTCCTGGGAACTGACTAACTGAATCAAAAGTGGAAAACTCCCTGCCATCGAAGCTATCTACTACAACAACCGACTGTGTACCACTCTGGATAGCCTATGGAACGTGCTACACAGTTTTTTCAACACCACTCTCAATCGACGTGTGGACCTCAATATTCTCAATGAAATTGAGCGCAAACCCTCCCAGCAATGGAGTTCATTCTCTAGAGCCAAATTCAAATCAGCAATTAGCAAGTGTAACGACTCTTCAGCACCAGGCCCTGACAAATTATCATGGTGCCATCTGAAAGTCATCATCGAAAATGATGACTGCCTCACCAACATCATTAATATCGCTGATTCTTGTATCAATTTAGGGTATTGGCTGAATTACTTCAAAGTGTCATTCATGATTATCATACCCAAGCTGAACAAGACTTCATACAACCAACTGAAAGCGTTCTGACCAATAGTTCTCCTCAATACTCTAGGAAAACTCATAGAGAAAGTAATTGCGGAAAGACTTCAATTCATGGTTGCGTGCAATAAATTTATTCACCCAAGTCAGCTAGGTGGCCTGAAATTCAAGTCTACTACAGATGCTGGTGTTGCTCTCACTCACATAGTCCAATCAGAGTGGTCCAAAGGGAAATCTTCAAGTTCTCTTATCTTTGACATTTCCCAATTTTTCCCATCTCTAAATCACAACCTGCTTTCTCGCATCCTAGATAAAGCAGGTTTCAATCCTAAAGTCACATCTTTCTTTGCAAACTACTTAGTGAGCAGAAGAACCAAGTATATGTGAAATGACTTCTCTTCCTCTCAGTTTGACGTCAACATTGGAGTCAGTCAAGGATCTTCTCTCTCTCCCATCCTCTCTTCCTTATACCTCTCTCTGTTTCTTTACATTCTAGAAAACAGGTTAAAAAACCTCAGAATTCCTGTTTCCATTCTTTCCTTTGTTGATGATGGTCTCATTATCGCTCAGAACAAATCCTTTGACATTTCTAACTCCCAACTTTTCTGTAGTTATAATGTTCTCACTAAATTGCTAGACAGTTTTGGCCTCATCATTGAACATTCGAAAACTGAAATATTTCATTTTAGCCAATCCCAAGGTGTCTTTAACCCTCCCTCTCTCGACCTTTCCCTGATTGGAGGACCTATTTTGCGACCCAAGAACTCGTGGAGATACCTGGGATTTATCTTCGATCGCAAGTTATCGTTTCACAAACACATCAATTTTTACGCCAACAAAGCTATCTCAACAGTCAAGTGCATGAAGCTCTTAGGAAACTTGTCAAAAGGTATCAATCCTCTTCAAAAGCAACTACTTTACAGATGTTGCATCCTCCCGATAGTGCTTTACGGATTTCAGCTATGGTACTACAACAAGGCTCCGTTATCATACTATATGAAAATTCTCGACAAAATGCAGAGAAGAGCTGCCATCTGGACTTTGGAGGCCTTCAAATCTTTGCCCTCTGAAGGAATTGAAGCCATTGCTGAAATTATCCCTATAAAGTTCCACCTGCAAAAAATTGCCAAAAGATCGCAAATCCGACCTTCCAAACTTCCGATCAACCACATCCTAAGAAGTCTCATGGATGACTCGCCCCCATCGTCCACTACATCAAACCTGCACAAGATAAGTTCACTAACCAATCGTCAAAGAACCCTAACCAAAGGTCACCTCACTGACTCATACAACAAGTCTCATGGGATCTTTCCATCTTTTTCTCCTATTAGTATTGAGTTTTCTCCTGGTAACCGCATTATAGACAATTTTTCTGATCAATTTTCTTTCAACTTAGTTAACAGAAAGGAAAAAATGAAAGTCAATAACTGTGCTCTAGAACTTGACGAAATGGTCCTACAAACCTCTTCTTCACCTCACACAGCTCTTGTGATTACAGATGCTAGCATCAAGAACAACATTGCTACATCAATATCGCACATTCACTCAATGAATAGTCCCCTCACCAAAATTGTCCATCACGCTTCATTTGTAACAAGCACTGAAGCTGAATTGTTTGCCATCAGATGTGGCATCAACCAAGTCTGCTCCAAGGATAACATCTCAAAGATCATCGTCATAACTGATTCCATTCACGCTACTAAGAAAATTTTTGACAGTGACTCCCATCCCTACCAACTCCACTCCATTGCAATTCTTTGTGAGTTGCAAGAATTTTTCAACTCTAATTCCGACAACACTATAGAATTTTGGGAATGTCCAAGCTGTCTTAAGTGGAGATTTCATTGTGATGTCAATAAAGATTCAAAGTCTTTCTACCTGACTCCTTCCTACCCTTGCAAGACTTCATGGGATTTTTGCAAGAAAACCGACAGCGATGATATCATTAAACAATGGAAAATGATGTTCCAAGCATCAGACAGTAAAGGAAACCAATTCCTGGACCTCTTAGACGATGACTTAAATCCTATTGAACTGTCATACATCAAAGGCAGCCCTTGGCTCTAATCTTTCAGCCATTCTAACTTGTTCTGTGCCCAAGCTACTAGAGCTATCACAAACCATGCACCTATTGGGGAATATTGCCTCAGGTTTTTACCAAACATGGACTTTTCGTGCCCATGTAACAACTACCCCATCGAATCAAGGAGACATATCCTTCATGAGTGTAAAAGATTTAACGGGTATTGGAACCCAAGAAGAGATTCACTGAGCCATTTTATTATGTTCTTGATCACTAATCCTGATGCTTTCGCATTTATAAACAGTTAGTTTATTCATCTAAGTAGATCTTAGTCTTTTCTCTTTTCTTATTTTCTTTGTCAATTAGTTCTTATATCTTGTTTCTTTTCTTTTTCTTTTCTTTTCTTTTCTTTTTTTCCTTAATTTTTCTTTTAGTTTGCCTCCTATGTACATAGTTACAAAAGTAGCTATCACAGTCTGCCTTCGTGTGCTGTGTAATAAATTGATGATTTTAAAAAAAAAAATGTAATTAGAGGTTAGAAGTGAAATGTGATTTTAGGAATACTATAGCTTGCTTACCATAACTCTGGAATTGATTGGAAGATAGGAGAAGTTAGAATGAAAAGACATACAGAAGAGTGTAAAAGACAGTGAAGACCAAAGCAGAAAAATTCAAGATGGCAAAAGTAGAAGAAGGAAGTGAAAAAGGAAAAAAAATAAAAGAAGTGAGAAAAAAAGAAGTAGAAGAAAGAAGAAAAGAAAAACAAAAGAGAAAGAATGATGGAAGTGAAGAAAGTAGTGGAAAAATGGGATATTTGAAACGAGAAAGAGGAGGTAGTGAAATCTGAAGAAGAGGCCAAAAAATTAGTTTCTTAAAGGTTTTATAAGTAAATTCATATCTTTGAAAAGAAGATAAGTGAAAGAATACTAGTAAAGAAAGTATAGAATCATGTGACAAATGTAAAGAAAGGATTTTTACTGGGAAAGAGAAAGATGTATCTGTTGTTGAGAGAAGAAAGAGAAGAGGTATATGAGTTTATCAAAGAACAATTGAGAAAAGAGTATATTAGACCCTTGAATTCACTTCAAATAACACTAGTGTTTTTTGTAGGTTATAAGTATTTAAACAAATGGACTATAAAAAACAATTACCCTTTGTCTCTTATTTTAGATACTGTAGAAAATATTGGTAACAAAAAAATATTTACAAAGTTGGACTTGTAATAGGGTTATAATAATGTATAGATAAAAAAGGAGAATGAGTGAAAGATGGCATTCACAACTCTGGAAAGATTGTTTGAACCAACTATAATGTTCTTTAAACTTACAAACTCTCTAGTAATATTTCAAACTATAATGAACAAGATTTTATGGAATTTTATTAACACTGGAGAAGTAGTGAACTTTATCAATAACATTATAATAGGAACAGAAGAGGAAGAAAGATATAATAAAGTAGTAGAAAAAGTAGTAAAGAGATTGGCAGAGAATAATTTATATATAAAACTAGAGAAATACAAGTGGAAGATTCAGGAGGTAGAATTTTTATGAGTGATGATTAGACCTAAGAGGATTAAAATAGAAGAATAAAAGGTAAAGAGAATATTAGATTAACTAACTCTAAAAGAAGTTAAAGATATACAAAAATTCTTGGGATTAGCTAATTACTATTAGCAGTTTATTAAATATTTTGTAGTAATAGCTAGACTATTATATAATTTGGTAAAGAAAGATCAGAAGTAGGATTAGATAGAAAAATAAGAGAAGATATTTTAAGAGTTGAAGAAGAAATTTATAAAAGAACTAGTATTCACAATACTAGATTTAGACAAAAAAATAAGAATAGAAGTTGATGTGTTGGATTATATAATAGAAGAAGTTTTATCTATGAAATATGAGAATAAACAATAAAGATCTATAGCTTACCTCTCAAAATCTCTTAATGAAATAAAAAGAAATTACTAGATTCATGATAAGAAAATATTAGCAGTGGTAAGAGGGCTAGAAAACTGGAGATATCTGTTAGAGGATACCAAGTTCAAGTTTGAAGTTTAGACAGACTATAAGAATTTAGAATATTTCATGAAAACATAGAAATTGAACAGAAAACAAGCTTATTAGGCACTTTATCTGTCAAGATTCAATTTCATCTTGAAGTATATACTAAAAATAAAAGTGGGAAAGACAGATGAACTTAGTAGAAGACCAGACTAGAAAGTAAGTATAGAAAAAACAACAAAAATCAAACATTAATTAAAGAATAATAGATTTATAATTTAGCAGAAGTAGTAATAGAAGGACCTAAGATAGATATAATAGTAAAAGTATTGTAAGGAAATAAATAGCAGATAAAAGAAGAATTGATATCAAAGAAAGAAAAGATCTATATACCAAAGGATGAAGAGTTGAGGGTAGAGATAATTAGGCTATATTGTTATGATCATAAGACCTTAGAGTGGGTCAAGTAAAAGAATCTTGTATTAGGGTTAAACACAAGAGAACTCAATAGAGAACTCTGTACAGAATTGTCTACCTTATATACTAAAACTCCATAGTCTATGCTAACTACTTCTAGCCTACCCTAAACAGCCATGTGTTTGTTCTAAGGTTAATATATGTTAAATATACTGTATGATATTATCCTTCCAGAACCTTTTATGCTCTTCCATGTGACATGTAACAGTGTGACAGTGATGTCATGTTAACCCTAACCCTAAGTCCCCAAAAATAAAAATAGAATGGAAATAAAAAATGAAAAAATAAAATAGTTAGAGTCTACTGTCTTGAACTCTGATATATATTATGATATACCAGCTGGATACTATTAGTAGTTGGAAAAGATATAATCCTAGTAGTTTGTGATAGGTTGTCTAAGATAACATATCTTATAGTAATAATAGAGGAAATATCAGTGAAGGAATTAGCAAGATTGTTTAAAAATAATATATAGAAGTTACATGGGCTACCAGAGAGTGTAATCTCAGATAAAAGACTATAACTTGTGGTGAATTTAACCAAGGAATTGGATAAAATATTGGGAATTAAGATGAAGTTATCAATATCATTTCATCTACAAATAAATAGTCAGATAGAATGAATGAACTAGAAACTGGAACAATATTTACAGTTCTTCACTGATTATAGGCAAAAAAATTAGCTAGAATGGCTAGTGATGGCTGAGTTTGCAGTAAACAATAAAACACATTCAACAACCAAAATGTTTCTATTTATGGCAAATTATAGAAGAGAAATGAGAATGAGAGCAGATATTAGAACAAAAGGAAAAGTAGAAAAAGCAATAAAATTTGCAGAGTATTAGATGTGATCTACATCTCATTATTCAAGATTCAGAAGGAGTACCTTAGATATCAAGATCCAAGTAAAAATACATTATCTGAGAATACAGAAGTCAGAACAGAACAACCTTTGGCTTCAATTATACTAGTCATATATTTTAAACTGAAACTGGGAACAACTACCAGAAGATGGTAAGTCATATTGTCACTAACACTGGAAAAGTAGTGCTAGTTTTAGTCAATTTTCAGAATGAGAAAATATGAAGTATCTAGTCATCTTAAATACTATACTCTATAACTAAGACTATATTCAAGAATCCATAAAGACAAGTATCTACTCTATATATACTAAAAGTCCTTGGAATAGTATTTAGAGTTTTATAGAGAGCAGAGGAAAGCCATATGCTCAATTATAGAGTGATTGACTCTAAATGGAGCCAGATTAATCTGTGCTGGAAGAGTGGTGTAGACTAGAAGAGAGATATCTAATTCCACAGATGTTTTAAGTGGAGTGGATGTTGGTGAGCATTATTCATGATGGAGTCAGATAGATTTTGGTAGTATGTGATATAGAGGGAATGAAGAAAATACAAAAAGAGATAATAGTAGTACTGAGAAAGGCACAGAAGGAGATAAAATAGCAAGCAAATAAAAAAAAAAAGAAAGCAATGAAGTGGAAAAAGAGAAATAAAGTTATGTTAAGTACAAAAGATTTGGTGTTTAAAAAAAGACTAGTAAAGAAATTAGTAGACTAATATGTTGGTTCATATATTATTAATGAAGTAGTTTCTACTAATGTGATCAAATTATGACTGTCTACTTCAATGAGAATTCATCTAGTTATAAATATCAGTCAAGTAGTATAATATAGAAAGCAGATAAAGAAATAAAAAGTAGAAGAAGTAAAACTGGTAAAAGTGAATGAAGTTAAATAATAAGAAGTAAAAAAAAATTTAAATTAAAGAAAAATAAGGGGAATTAAAAATATTTAATGATGAAAGGAGTTTATAGTAAAACATAACACTTGTGAAAAGAAGAAGGATTTAGAAAATATAAAGAGAATAGTAATAGAGTTTGAAAGAAGACTGAGTGTAGAAGTAAGAAGGCAAGAAAAGTTGGATATGACAGAGAAAAGAGATATTACTGCAAAAGTATATAACAAAAATATTGTATGGATGAGATAATGAGAAATTTAAGGAGGAGTATTCAAAAAAGTTAAAAAGAAACTAGCAAAAATAGAAGTCAGTTTTTCCAGAGGAGAAACTATGAAGGGAGGTCATGTCAGAGTTAAAAATAGTAAACTTATCTATTTTAATTCCTCTTATCATTTATTTTCTTATAAAACTTAGAGTTAAGAGTTAATATAATATCATATGTGATTATTATAAACTATCACATGATATAACATAGTGTCACACATATGTCATAGTCACATGTCACATAAGGTCATAGAAAGTTTCAGAACAATAATATTATACTATATATATAAGATAAACACTTTGTACTTAGAACTTTATTAAGTTTTCTTATATAAACCTTTTATAGTGAAAAATATCATGATATTGTATCCAGATGATGTTCTAATATTTATTTAGATATCAGAGAAACATCACAAAACTATTTTCAGAATAATAAAGATTTTAGCTAAGTACAAACTGTTTTTACACTATAAAAAGTGCAAATTTGACAAAAAGCAGATTAAATATTTAGATCTAATCATTTTAGAAGATCAAGTCAAGATAAACTTTATGAAAGTAGTTTATTAGAGGTGATTTACACTTATTGTAGAATTCATAGATATAATATAGAAGACAAATTGAATAATAGAAGTAGAAACTTTGTAAATGCAAATGTAGAAACAAATTAAAAGTAAAATGCTATATTTATGATTTAAGTTTTAGAGTAAAATAGACTACAAACTGTGGTTTATATACACACTACAACTAGCCTATTCTAAAGTTCATATACTTTTTATAAGGCCAACATACTATTATGATACTATATAATATTATCTACTCTAAAATCTTTTACAACTTTCTCTTGTATTATGTGATAATGTGACTGCATATGACTGATGTTACATTTTTGTTATATATGATGTCACATTACACTTTGTTGTCTGAGTCCAAAATAAAGTAGAAATGAAAACCAAAAATAAGAAGAAAGAAAAGAAAAGAAATCTAAGTTTAATATTTATAACTTTGACACTATATGAATAACAATCTTGACTTCAATGAGAAGATACTATACCTAGCTTAACTTTGTCATATAGTTGTAATTTAGAAAGAGAATATTCAGATGTGAATTGAGACAAGTATAAAACTTAGATAATAGAATAATATATATTATTACAACTCAAAGATCTTAGAGCTGGTCAATAAGAAGAACTTTATATTGGGTTAACACAAGAGAACTCAATAGAGAACTCTATACAGGATTGTTTACCTTATATACTAAAACTCCATAACTCCTGCTGACTACTTTTGGCCTATCCTAAATAGCCATGTGTTTGTCTTAAGGTCAACATGCTGTCTGACATTATCCTTCTAGAACTTTCTACTCTTTTCTATGTGACACACAACTATGACCTTTGTCATGTGACTAGTATGTAATAATGATGTCATCTTGACTCTAACTCTAAGTTTCAACAATAAAGATAAAAGAAAAGGAAAATGATAAATAAGAAAAGAGAAAGATAGAAAATAGAAAATAGTTAGAGTCCACTGTCTTGAATTCTGACATATATACTCAAAGTTTGTTGAGTATTATAGAGATTGTCAATTAGAACTCTATATCTTTTGAGACTTTTCTCTTCTATATTTTTTAGTTGATATATGTTCTGTAATTCTTTCTCATATCTGTACTCATTCACTTTTCTGCACTTTAAAAATACTTGCTAAGTATTCTAGTACTCTTTTATTTTGGTTTCTTTACTTTAAACTGTTTCTAATTACTTAAGTATCATCATCATTTGCTTATATAAGCATAATTCTGACACATTAGAATAAACCTATTATTATATAAAGTAGTTATCATCTTTAGAAATTTTTATTTTATTCTCTTAGGATTTTCTAGAGATTTGAAGTGCTTTGCTCTTTCACCCAGTTGTTCTAATAGGTAATTAGAATAGAGCATAATCTATACTGGAAAAGAATAAGTAAGTGGTATTATTTATGATAGATGACAGATATGGTTAGATTAGTATGTAACATAGCTGGAGTTTGTGATTGATCTACCCTACAGAGTTAGAAATTAAAAAGCAATTCTTGGTTTTACCAATTTCTATTAGTAATTCATCTAATACTACTGCCAATTGTAATCTGATAGAATAATGCCAAGCTAACATTAGAATAATAGCATACAAATAGTTAAGAATCTGGGTTGAAGTATTTAGAATATTATTCAAAAAAGCAAAGCACATTTAGTAGTAATAGAGAGATATTATTTGTATTAAATGTATTAAATGTGGTTCACACCTTATTATCTGAGATCTAATGAGACATTTTGGAAGTTCAAACTAAGTTAGTTATACATTATCTAAGAATACAGAAGACAGATTCAGAATAGTCTTTAGCTTCAGCTTGTATGTTACACCTCTACAAGTTACACAGGTTATATATTTTGAAAGAGAACTTTAGAAAATTTAAAAGTATGGGAATATCAGAAAGTAGTGAGGTGTGTCATTGCCAACATCAGAAGAGGGTGTTAGTTTTGGTTGATTTTCAGGATAAGGCTAATACAGTGTAAACTACCATTTTATATACTAGGTATACTATCTAAGGTAGTTATCTAGAATAGAAACTGTTAAACAAGTTACCTTAGGTTACTAGTAATCCTTGGATGTCAGAGATAAGAGTCCATAGAGTTTGGCAAAGAACCACTAAGGATATCTAAGGGAGAATAGAAAGAAGTGATCCACACTGGAAAATGTTGGAAAGTATAGATAAGGAAGGAAGTATTATACATGAGTTGAAATAGATAGCCAGAACAGAATGTGGCAGTTTGACAAGCTAAGGAGGCTATTAAAGAGCTGGATATAAGTATAGAATTTAAGGTCAATAGTAATGAGATTTGTGTTAGAGTGACTAGTAGAGTCTACAGTGTTTATGTAAAATTTAATACTTCCAGAAAGTTTTAAGAGAACAGAATAGGGATTTCTGAGGATAGCAGCTATTCTAAATACTAATAGAGTTCATTTTAATCTACCAGAACAGTATTGATATAAGGAGAAAATAACAATAGCCAAATAGTTAGAAACTCTAATAGAAATATTTTAAACTCTACTGGAAGAGAAAGGAAAGAAATTTACAATAGGTGCATCTGAAAGGTTTGAAAATAAAAATTAACCATGGGTTTA
Source organism: Leucocoprinus gongylophorus (assembly GCA_022457215.2). Taxonomy (NCBI): domain Eukaryota; kingdom Fungi; phylum Basidiomycota; class Agaricomycetes; order Agaricales; family Agaricaceae; genus Leucocoprinus; species Leucocoprinus gongylophorus. The sequence continues at coordinate 33,836 of JAJOHK020000070.1, forward strand.
TGGGATTTAGCAGAGATTAGCAGAGTAGAGTACCAACTGATAAGACAATAGTACCATGAGATTTAACAGATTAAAAGCAGATCTCCTTACATTCACTTTCTCTCTTAGATTACTACAATTTAAAGTAATAGTAATTGGATAAAACTCAATAGCCAAGAACTTGGTTGTACAGATGAATCATGATACTCCTAAGTTGATGGAACTTTACAACTTTGTCTAGCATGAATACTTCTGAAATATTCTTTCAGGAGTTTTCCTCTTAACCAAAGCCTTTTCATTTCATTAGGTATTAATACTTTCATTAGTGCCAGTAGCTATCCAAGATCTTTTCAATCTCTTATTCTTCTTGTTTATTTATAAAAATAGAATTAGATGAAGATAATAAACATCTACTAAGAATTAAGTCATCAAATGCAGAAATAATATTAAATACTAGGTGTAGTCTTCTTATTATAGGTAAAAGCTTTAAACAATATCAGAATTGAAAATAATAGACTTAGTTTTATTTATTTTCTTTCTCTTTTATTTTCCTTTTATTTTATCTTTAGTTTTTATTTTTACTTTTCTTTATTTTAAACTTAGGCAAAGAATATGATAATATATCATGTATAATAGTCACATAAGTCACAAGGCATGGTAGAGTATGACATTTGTTATAAGATAGTTATATATTACAGTCACTGGTCATACAATCACATAATATAAAAAAGAATGTAAAAGATTCTAAAATAGATGACATCATATAACATGGTAACAATATGTTGGTCTTATAAAGTACATATAGACTTTAGAGTAGGTTAGTTATAGTATATATACAAACCATAGTCTATAATATATAAGATAAATTAGTTTATACTTACTTAATATAAGAGTTGTTAAAGTTATATACAATAGACTTAACTTTATTTTCTTACTTTTTTATTTTTATTTTCACTTTTCTTTTATTTTATTTTAGGTTTTATTTTTATTTCTATTATTTTAGACTTAGACAAAGAAGTATAATGTAATGTTATATGTAACAGTTACTTATCACACAATCACATGAAAGAGAAGAATATAAAAAGTTCTAGAATAGGTAATATTATATAATATAACAACAGTATGCTAATCTTATAGAAAGCATATAAACTTTAGAGTAGGTTAGATATAATGTATATACAAACTATAGTCTGTGATATATAAAGTAGACTAGTTTGTACTTGGAACTATATTGAGTTCTTTTATATTACTCAATATAAAAGCTATCTTTTGTTTTTATCTAAGGACTTAAGTTATAATATAAAATTGAATTGTACTAGATACAAAGAATACCAAGCTTATCTCTAGTTAAGTTTCTTAGTAGTTATGAAGTACTTATAGTCTGTTCAAATTTTAACTGAGATTACTCTCTTTAAAAAGTAATACTATTTCTCTAGCATATAGATAATTGTGAGCATTTCTTTATTATATATCTTATTGTTATACTCCACTAGAAATAGAGACTTACTGGAAAAGGCAATTAGATGCCACTTATGATTTTCTTTTCAACTCTATAATAGTATAGCTTCAGTTGTAAAGTTAGAATTATTAACTTTAATATAGAAGAAAGTAGAAGTGCCTAAGAAAATGAGCATAGGAGCCACAGTAATGATGTCAGAGTTGTAAACAAAGAACTTTATTTTTATTTTCCTTTTTCATTTAATTTTTAATTTTTAATTTCTTTTATGTTTCTGTTTATTAGAGTTAGTGTTTAGTATAATATCACTGTTACTGTTACACATCAATCACAGGTCACATGATTATATGTCACAGAAGAACATAAAAGGTTCTAGGATGATGATATCATATTACATGTTAACAGTATATAATATATATGGCTTTTAGTGTAGGCTAGATTTCATATAGCACAGATCATTAGTCTAGTATATATAAGTAGGATACATTGTACTTAGAAACTCTATTAAGTTTTCTTATGATCAACCCAATCCAAGATCATTCTTCTAGCTTAACTCTAGTCTTAAGTTCATAACAGATGATATCCTTCAGTATATCAAAGATTACTTACTACATAGAGCTTCAGATCTATGTATTATTACTACTAGTGATGTCAAAAAAAGAACAAGTGATATTAGAGAAGCTATAGATAAATTTGTAGTAAAAATTGGTAAATTCAAGAAATACTTACAGTTCTATACAAGTGGTTAGAGTAGGCCAATCTCAAACACTAGCTACCTTTATAAAATCTATCTCAACTTGATCTTCCAAGATAATCAGATCTATATACTCAATGTACAACTTGTCAAACTCATATTTCTTGGAGTATAGAAACAACTTGTACTTAGCTAAGACTTTTAAAATTAAAGTATAAACTACTAGCTTATATACTGAGTATACTACCTAGAGTAGTTATCTATAAATAAAGATTGCTAAACATTACTTTGCATCATAAACTTCATTCAGCTTGTATCTCTACAACCAGTAGACCAATTTTCACAAACTAAGTTACACTGAAAAGTCCCAAATAAGAGTTATCTGCACATATGTGGGATGTACAAAAGTGACAACAAACAACTGAGATATTAGGCCATCAGTAACTGTAAAAGCTTTGTTTGCTAATATCTCATGAACAGCTGGATGGATTCACATAATTGAACTTGCATTAGAACATGCTTATCAAACTGTTTCTGATGATATATAGTATATCTTATAGCAATAAGTATTTATAGAGATACAAGTATATCAATTTAGTAATACAATTAGTTACCTTCTAAAATTAGCCTAACAGCTGTCATGATAGATGACAGTCTCTATTAGATACAAGTTTTGATCATATGATGGAAACAGTTTGTATACAAACTATCACTCTTTTGTATATATATCTCTATATCTGAGAATTAGATCTCAGATTTAACAATATCAATTATTCTTGTTGATACTACTCATCACCTATCATCATTATCTTCTTATACTAAACCTCTGAACCACTATTAAGTTCAAGTATCTCAATCAGTGAGTAGCTCATTTTGTGATACTCTGATTTCTAGTAATCTTTAGATACCAGGAATAGAAATTCATGGAGTTAATAAGAGTTCAGCAAGGATATCTAAGATAGAATGGAAATAAGTGATTTGCACTAGAAGAGACTAGAAAATGCAGATAAGGAGAGAAGTATTATCTATGAGTTAGAATGGATATAGCCAAATTAGAATATATTACTAGGTCTAGTCTATATATTGTACAGCTTCAAACTAAGCAGCAGGATCTGTAATATCTAGCATAACCACTAGTAGGGTAACAATCTAGTTCTGGATTGTATGATAGAGGCTTTAGCAGAACTTGGTTACTATAGTATATAAATTAGTGTAATTGGCTTCTGATATAAGAGATTGGAACTCATCTAAATAGTCCTCTACTACATGGCTCTTCTTGTCAAGATCGTTGACAATGGACTTGATTTTTATTTTTCTTTTTGCATTTTAGTTTTCTTTTCATTTTTCTTTTCTTTTCTTTTCTATTTTTAGAACAACTTGGGTTAGGGTTGATCTGTCACGCTGTCACATCAGTCACAACTTGATGGCATAGTCATAAGACTGATCACAGGACATAGGGGAAAGGAGTAGAAGGTTCTAGAATAAAGTGACATCATACAACATGGACAACACATGTTGGCCTCATATCATATACATGGTCATTAGAGTAGGGTGCACAGTAGTGAGCATGGACCATGAGTAATAGTATATAAGGTAGACTACTTTGTACTAGGAACTCTATTGAGTTCTCTTGTGTTACTCAATATAAGAGTTGTTCTATTATTGGACTCTAAGGACTTTAGTTTATAACACTTTTATCTCCAGTTTGTTAATAGCTTTAGTAGTGATATTTATAGAGAAGAAGTACTTCTGAAAGAGTTGCTTAAACTCAGACTAGATGAAAATAAGAAAGATATCAGTGGTCAGCCTCTTACAAGAAATTCCTTCTAACTATTTGATGGTGCAACTGCTTCTAAAGGAAGATAAATCTTAGAAAATCTTGTCTTGATTAGAAACAAACTGTTTGGTAGATAGAGAGATATATAGGGAGTAGGAGTTCAAAAATCTCTACTAGCCTGCCAACCACTGCTGAAGTCTAATAAAGGTGGTACATGTAGTTTAGAACAACAAAAGAGGTTTTGAGATATAGGAGTGTCAATAGAAGATGAAAGTCTTATTATAAGAGAAAGAAGAATACTTGCTGTTATAGGAACAGAGTTTGATATATAATAACTTACAGGTTTTTAAGCTAGGTTATAAGACTAGTAAGAATGTTATTAGTAAATACTTCTGAGGTACACTGGTACTTAGCTACTTTCTTCAAATAGTACTGAAAGATGTCCAAAGTCTCATCAACAGAAATAGAGAGATTCTGTTCTGTTGTTAGAATAATTAGTGAGGTCTATAATGTTTACATAGACTTTAATACCTCTAGGAAGTCCTAAGTTTATTGTCATGATAAATAAGATTGAGTCCATTTCAATTTACTAGAACAGGATTGATATAAGAGAAGAATTATGGTAGCCAGATAGTCAGGAACTCTAATAAAAATATTTAGAACTCTACTGAAAGAGAAAGAAAAAAATTTATAGTGAATGTACTTGAGGAATTTGAGAACAGAGATTGACAATAAATTTGCAGAGTTTATCAGGAATCAGCAGGATTATTTGAGAAAGACAATAAGGTCCAGTAGAGTAAAATACCAATTAATAGGGCAATAGTATCATAAAGTTTGGCAAATTAGAGATAGGTTCCTTTATAGTCTACAGATCCTATAGCAGTATTTGGTAATACTATAGAACTGGGAAGTCTGTTACAAACTCTATATAGATTGGAGTTGAACAAGCTTGCTAGATTACACAAATAAAATTTAAGTTCTCTTATATCCACTCTTTCTTCTAAATTACTATATCTCAAAGTAAGAGACACTGATCTAAACTTACCTATTTAAAGTTTACTACTCAAATGAATTATGATGTGTAGAAGTTTAGGTAGTAGAACTCTACCATCCTGTCTAGTACAAAAATATCTGATATATTCTTCCAAGAGTTAGTGATTGCTATAATCTATACCTCATGATATATTGTTTGCCTTATGCTGGATATATACTAGGGTTTGTTTCATCTTTGATCTATTATTAAACTTTATCTTGTCTTATTCTTATATTGTATCAGTTAGCATTTTATACACTAGTTAAGACCTTATCATATTCTCCTCATTGTTTTCTTTAAGAATATCTTATATATTCCTCATGGTCAACAGGTATATATAGCTGTAGATATTATCTTATACCCTTATACTTTACCAATTTATCATTCTTCTACTCTTACTTAAGTCTTTGTCTAAGTTGCAATCTGAGCCAAGCTTAAAATCATGCATTTGGTAAAGTATTATCAAGCTTATCTTATAAAAGAAGAGTATATAGTAGTTAGGCTGTTGAAGAACTAGCAAATCTACTTTGTAATAAGACTATGGATAGATGGTTAAACTATTAGAAGCAATAGTGACATAGACTATTGTAGTATGAGATGCTATGGACAGAACAAAGAACAGACATTAACTATTGTGGTAAATACTATAGATAGGTAAAATGGATCAATAATATCAAGAAACAGATATTAAAACACTAGAAGAAATACTTGGATCATTAAGGATCACTGAAGAATACACCTTGGATAAGAACAGAACAACAGAACTGTTATGGAACACTTTGGACACTAATATTCTTCTTTTCCCTTTTATTTATTTTTCTTGATTTTATATTTCTTTTCTTTTGAATTTATATTTCTTTTTTCCTTTTATTAACGATGAAGGGGTACGTGACATTTCAGTCACATGACAGATCACATAATATGATGTCATAGGTCTAGAACATGGTAGAAGGATCTGGAAGATATTAGAGCACATGGTATACACATGGTGGCCTTGAGTAAGACATGAGACAAATATGAGATAGTAGCATGGACTAACCTGTAACAGTATAAATAAGACTCTAATTTAGCAGAGGCTCCTTATCGAGCTTTCTTGTGCTTTTTCCCACTTGATTGCTTAACTGAGAGCTTTACCACTTGTGTTATCATTGGACCTTGTGTCTAGTGGTTGTCACAATAAGAACCAGCAACACCAGAAGAAAACATGTCAATAGTACCAGCAGCATCAGAATAGATAGTCATACTAAAGAGTGTGGTCCCAGATCCAAGGTAGTTTGATAGGGACTGGACAAAATTTAAAGACTAGTGAAGAGGAGAATCCATTTATTCCTTAAGAGTAACAGAGTTACAGCAACTGATAACAAGATAACAGCAGTACTAGCCCAACTTAGAGGAATCATCACAAGGATATATTTACAGAAGAAAATAGACTAAATAGAAGAAGGAAACAATATCCAGGATTGGGACTAATTTGTCAAAGAAATTAAAACAGCATTTGATAACAAGAGTAAGGCAGCAGATACCAAATAGAAGATTAAAACCTTCAGACAGTGAAAGAAACATATCACAGATTTTATGCTTGAATTTGAAATATTGGCTATGAAAGCTAAAACTGATGACATGTATGTGATATTCTTGCTAAAGAAGAATGTCAAAAGTGATATTATCAAGACTATATTGGAATACCTGCCTATAGCAGCACCAGAAATATTGAAAGAGTAGAAGGTGGTGATTACCTCAGTTAGACAAGGATATAAATCTACAGAAAGCAGACATGATTACAAAACTAAATTAGAAATTATCTATGAAAAAAGAGAGGTACCTATTGTTGTGGCAACTACTAGTCAAAAGACTAATAGCAACACAAGCAATAAATTTTAAGATAAATATCAAGTGGAAATCACAAGAAAACTCAATAAGGAGTCCCCAATGTATTCTTATACTATTTATACAAAGTACTCATGGTCCATGCTAATGATAAATAGTCCTACCCTAAATACTTCCACTATATATCAACCTCATATTTTCTATAAGGACACTATGCTATATATAATGTGTCCTAATGTCATCCTTCCAGTACTTTCTCCTAAAGTCTAGGCTTATGACCTCATATCATGTGATATGTCATATGACCACAGTCATGTGCCTCTTCATCATCAGAGAAAAATATTAGTGTTTAAGTACACTATAATATCCATAGATATTAGAAAGTTCAAAGACAACTATGACAAAAATATGAAACCTAGATGTTTTAATTGTAATATACATGGGCATATGGCAAATAATTGCTAAAAGCCAAAAAAAAAAGAGAAGGAGACTAAGAAATGCTACAAATATAACAAAGTAGAACACTTAGCAAAGAACTACAGAACAGAGCAAAAGATAAAGAACAAGAGTGTACAAGAGAACTCAGATAATGAAGAGAATAACAAAGAAGAGTGTTTTATCAGAGGTTCAGAGTAGATATAGTATGACAAACTTCTACACATAATAAATCTCTTAATTGATATGTTATTCCTCAACAAAGAGATAAAAAAAGGAAACTTAACATATGCACAAATGTCAAGATATCAAATAGGAAGAAATTATGGCTAAAGACATTGGTTGATTCAGAATATACCCACACAGAAATCAACAAACAACTAGTAAAAGAAGTAACAAGATTTACACCACTGGAATTGGAAATCAATAGATATATGAAAAGGATCAATGTAGTAGTCACAGACTTAAACAGCATGAACATGTTCCTAAGATATGACTGGTTAGTTAAACACAATCCAGAAGTAAATTGAGATAAAGAAACAATATGGTTTACATAATGTCCAAATAAATGTAGGACACAACATTAGAATATTTCATTTACATCAAGGACATAAAGACTACAACTAACAAAAGATATAGATAAAGAACAATAGTAGATTAGCAAGAAACCAGATCTAATAAATTCAAAAGATTTACCAGAATATATTCAACCATTCACACATCTGTTCAACAAAAAGAAATTCAAAAAATTATTGGAATGAAGAGAATGGAATCACAAAATCAATCTACTAGAAAATATGCCAAAGGAACTAAATGCTAAAGTTTATGCAATGACAGTCAAGGAAGACAAGGTGTTGAATCAATAGTTGGAAGAACAACTCAAAGCAGAATTAATCAAGCTCAAGATTTGTAGCACCATACTTCTATATTTCAAAGAAGAACAGATCACTATGACTAGTATAAGACTATTGAAAGTTGAACTAGTATATGATAAAAAACAAAACACTATTACCCTTAATTAGAGAAGTAATTAACAAGCTCAAAAACATGAAATACTTTCACAAACTAGACCTTATCTGGGAATGCAATAATATACAAATCAAAGAAGGTAGTAAATGAAAAGTGGCATTTTTAACAAACAAAGGACTATTTGAGCCAAAAGTAACATACTTTTGGTTATGCAACTTACTAGAAACACTTCAATGGATGATAAATAGTATTTTCCAAGAACTCTTATATAAAGGAGTATTAGCCAATTATATGAATGACTTTGTTATATCTACTAAGACCAAAAAGAACTTGAAGAAAGAACAATATGATTCTTGAAGATAGTAGAGAAATACAATCTTTGCTTTAAACAGTCAAAGTATGACTTTAATGCCAGAGAAATACCCATTCTAGATATAGTAGTCAGATAAGGAGAAGTACAAATAGAAAACAATAAAGTTAAGACAGTCAAAGAATGGAAGATACCCACCAAAATAAAGTACTCCAAGTTCTTATGATCTGTCCATATTTCAAACCGACCCTTGGCTCCTTCTAAGAAATGCCTCCATGTCTCTAAGCATCTAATTATCACCAACATCTCCTTATCGTGAATCTTATAGTTCCTTTCAGCTTCATTCAACGATTTAGAAATATAGGCCACTGGCCTCCATCTCTCATCTTCACATTTCATCAATACTCCTCCTGTTGCAAAGTCTGATGCATCTGCTTCTACTCTCATCTCTTTGTCCAAGTCTGGTGTCACCAAGACTGGTTCTGTTGTAAATCTCCTCTTTAACTCCTCAAATGCCTTCTGCTGTCTCTCTTCCCAATTCCACTTCTTATCTTTCCTCATCGTTTCATGTAAGGGCTTTGCTATCATAGCAAAATCTTTCACAAACCGTTTGTAGTAGTTTGCTAGCCCCAAAAACTTCTGTACATCTTTCATACTCTTTGGCACTGGCCACTCTATAACTTCCTGCATCTTTTCTTTCTCCATTCTTACTTCATCTTCACCTATTATTACTCTTAAAAATCCTACTTCTTTAACTTTCCATACACACTTCTCCGGTTTCACAAACAAATCGTTTTCTTCTAACCTCTTCAATACTTCTTCCACTATCTCGTCATGTCATTCTTCTGTCTCTGTCACTATCATCACATCATCAATGAATACTGCTACCTTTTCCTCCACTACTAAATCTCTGAACAAATCATTCATCATTGTCTGAAATGTTGCTGGTGAGTTTGTCAACCCAAAGAACATTACCGTAGGTTCAAATGATCCTTCTGGCGTCTAGAACACTGTCTTCCACTCATCTCCCTCCTTAATTCTCATATTATTGTATCCCCACTGCAAATCCATCTTCGTGAACACCTTCTTCTTCCCTATGCTATCTATTAGATCCAAAATCAGTGGCAACGGATAGTTATTCTTGATCGTCCAACTGTTCAGATACTGGTAATCCTCTTCTCCCTATCTTTCTTTGGCACAAAGAACACCAGTGACATTTGTGGTGACTTCGATGGCCTAATGTACCCCTTCCTCAACTGATCCTTTACAAACTCCTATACTTCTTCTCTCTCTACTCTTGACAATGGATATCTTGCCCTTCTTTGGCACAAATCCTTCTCTGAGATCTATCGCATGATCCCAGGTCTTTCTCGTCAGCATTCTCTCTGAATCCTTCTTCTCAAACACCTTCAAATACTTATGGAACCTTCTTGGAACCATCTCTTCTGTCGTCCTCAGCTCTATCAAATCCTCTTCTTCATTCTCCTTTTCTTCCACTATTCTTGCTATCATTTTCTCTTCCTCTATCGTTGGTCTTCTCCTCTCTTTTTCTTCTCTTTCTTCTTGCTTCTTCTACCCCAGTTTCATCTGCCTTCCTGTTTTCCACTTCTTGCCACACTTATCTGGGCACCTCATCATCTTTACTTCTCCCGTCTTCCAATCTATCTCTGGGTTATGGTGTCTTAGCCAAGACATACCCAATATCACACTCCACTTCTGTCCTTCTATCACATCTATCGACGTCCTCTCCTTATGCCCTTTGAAAAATATCTCCACTTCCACTGTATCCACAATTAGTCTTGCATAGTTCAACGTGCCATTCACATTCCTTACATATACTGGTCTCTCCAACTCTGCTCTTCTAAATCTGTGCTTTCTCGCAAACTCCTCACTCATCACCAGCCCTGTTGCTCCACTGTCTAACAATGCTTCTGTTACTATTCCTTCTTCCTCTTCTTCCTGCTTCAGCCCAATCTTCACCGTTACTTCTCTTAACACCTTTTCCTTTCTTTCCTTTACCTCCCTCTTAGCTTTCTCCTCCCTCAGTATATCTCTCCTGTCTTTTACCACTTCTTTACCACTCCCTTCTCCTCTTTGTATCACTCTAACTTTTAATACCTCAAATTTATTTGAGGACACTGGCATTGGTTCCTCTCCTCCCCTATTCCTGCAATGACTGGCCATATGGCCGAAACCTCCACACCCAAAACATTTCCTTTCTTCCATCACTCTTCTTCTATTCTCTTCTCTCCTTGCTTCTCTAATCTCTTAACGCCTCCACTCTTTCTCTGCCTTCCTTTCTTCTTTTATTCTTATTTTTTCAATCCTTCTCCATTTGTCGTCTACTCTTTTTGTTCTTCCTTCTCTTCTCTTTTCTTCTCATTTTTTCTCCTGCATTCTTCCATCCACCTATCTGTTTCTTCTTCCTCCTTTTCTTGCCTTCTTGTCATTTCTCTGCTTTCCTGTTGTTTTTTCTCCTCCACCATTACTTGCAATTCCACTATTTGTTTTTGTAATTTTAATATCATTATATTATTTTCCATTATCTCCTTCATCAAACTAGCTTCTTCTTCTTCACTATATCTCCTCATTATTTCTCCCATATTTCTCTGTTCAATCTCTGCCATTTTATTCCTTCCCAAATCTATTCTCTTATTGTTGACTGTTACAATGGTGTATTCCTTTGTTTATTATCTCGCTGTTGATCTAAACAGTGGTATTCCTCTGTAAGTGATAGTGGGCACTCTTCTTGTCCTACCTACACTGTCTACCAACTACTTATCTACTGCTTTACCAACTACTGCCCTAATCCAAATGTAAACTATTATCCCTAAGCAGGGAATCCCTAAACTAGGTGCTCCTTAATAGACTATGCCGCTGCTCTGCGTGGACAGGTCACAAGGGGATCCTGCAGCACAAGCCTTCTACATGAATATCACTATCTACCATGTCCACACAGGGTGATGCAACCGAACTACACATGTGGACAAGTATGCAGACAACCGGCTAAGCTTTGCCTGTATAGCTAGTATACCCCTTAACGCCTAGGGTTCAGCTGGTTTCTTCTTGATGTTGACCACACGGCTCACAGTCGAGGATGAATAGAGAGTAAGTGGTGAGGAGTTCGCATAATGCAAAGTCCCCTAGGATAGTCAAGTTCTACTGTTGTAGCAACCACTTATCACAAAGGATAAATGATCTCACTAATAAGTAAACCTCAAAGTGGAAGTATAATGTGGAATTCACAAGAGAACTCGATAAGGAGTCTCTGCTAAATTAGAGTCCTATTCATACAAAGGGTTCATGGTCCGTGCTACTAATAAATAACCCTGCCCTTATGTCCATGCTTCATCCTTATTCCTGTCTCATGTCCTACTTAAGGCCACTATGTGTACTCCAGGTGCTCTGACATCATCTTCTAGACCCTTCCATTAAGTTCTAGGCTTATGACGTCACATCATGTGACCTGTCATGTGACTTCCTTGTCATGTGCTTTTTTCATTGTCCTGAAAGAAAAAAGAAAAAGAAAAAGAAAAATAAAATCAAAAGAAAAATAGATAAAAGAAAAATAAAATATTAGGTCCAAAGCATTCCATAACAATTGTTGTAGCACAGACCACATTGTATTTATATAAATAGAGGAGCAATGTAGCAAGGGCTCCTTGTCGAGTTCTACTGTTGTAGCAATCACTCGCTGGAATGGCACTTGTAGTTTGCTTACTTCAGCAAAGCTTTCAGTTAGCTATCTAGTAGTAGGGATTACAAGAGAACTCGACAAGGAGCCCTCGCTGCATTGCTCCTCTATTTATATAAATACAATATGGCTACAACAATATGTCTACCTCATATTCTATTACTCATCCACCATGCTTCTACTTTAAGGCCACCATGCTTCCTACATGTGCTCTGACATCATACTCTTAATCTCCACTATACATATGTACACCATGTGTATACCATGAGGAACCATAGTCCCTTGATGTCACTCCTAACCCTAACTCCTATCTAGACTCCTCTCGATCCTTTTAGACTGTTCTAGACTCTGTCATATGACTTCTAGATCACATGCTCTTCTTCCATTGTAGACTAATAATTATTTATCTATCTATGTCTGGCTAACCCTAACCCTAGCCAAAGTTTGTCCACACTCTTGTCTTATAACATTATACTAATTACATAGTAGAACTATTAAGTGAAGAGCTGATTAGAGTAATATTAAATACAACTTGATCTAGTTAATGATAATGTATTTACTAAAGTCCATTAGTAATACAAGAATAACATACATAAAGCAGCATGTAGACTGCATTCATATAAATATATGACACTTGAGTAACTTATTGCAAGTACTGTTATGTTATGCTAATCAAAATCATGTGTATGAATAAGCAAAATGTTTATTCAACAAAAAGTGTTAGAAGTGATCTTCTGAGTCTTGTCACAGTTAATATAGACTTAAACTCAGAGTTGTATTTCACTTAGTTAGTTAGTATATTATATGATTATGTATACTACTCCCTGTGAACATATTTTTAACTCTTAGTTATTTACAGTTATTTATAAGTAAGCTATTATTATATTCTTTTCAGTTTAGTTACTTCTAGTTGTTCATAGTTCACTGATAACTTCTGAGTTATCAGAGTGGTTTCTAAGACTACTATAGAATCTCTTACTCATTATTTATATATTAGAGTTAAAGACAATGGACTTAGTTTTCTTTTCTTTCTCACTTTCATTTTTTTTCTATTTTTTCTTATTTTGGACTTTGGATTAGGGTTATAGTGATATAACATGTGACTGTCACATTTACAGTCACATGATTACATGTCACACAGAAGAATATAGAAGGTTCCAAAACAATAATGTTATATAGCATGTTTACTATATATGTCAGGATCATCAAAGATGGACTTTGTTCATTTTTATTTTTTCTTTTATTTTTTCTTTCTTTTGCTTTTCTTTTGCTTTTATTTTCTATTTTCTATTTTAAGAACAACTCAGGTTAAGGGTTATCAGTCACGCTGTCACATCAGTCACAAGTTGATGGCGTAGTCACAAGACTGATCACGGGACTTAGGAGAAGGAACTAGAAGGAACTAGAACAAAGTGACGTCATACAACATGGACACCACATGTTGGCCTCATGTATTACTCATGGTCATTTAGGATAGGGTGCACAGTAGTTAGCACGGACCATGGGGATTAGTATATAAGGTAGACTACTCTGTACTTGGAACTCTATCGAGTTCTCTTGTGTTACTCATATACAAGAGTTGTTCTTTTGTCCAACCCTAAGGACCTAAGTTCATAACAATATATTGACTTTATAGATAACATATAGTCTTTATAGTAGGTTAGATATAGTGTTGCACAGACTACTAGCTTAGCATATATAAAGTAAATACTTTGTTTTTGGAACTCTATCAAGTTTTCTTGTATTAACCCTAATATAAGGTTCTTTTTTTAACTTCACATTTTAAAGTCTTGAATCATAATATTATGCTTGTTAGAGATGATTTACACTCACCAGAGATCCATAGATGTAGTATGAAAGACAAATTGAATAGTAAGACTTATCAGAAGAGAACATGAATGTAAGTCAGAAGTAGCATACTACATGAATAACAATCTTGGCTTCAACTAGAAGAAGTTGTACCTAGCTTAACTTTATCACATGGTTGTAATTTGAAAAAGAGATGTTTGGATGTAGACTAGAGATGAGTGTGGCACTGGATTTGAGTTGATTCTCAGACTAAGAAACTGTACATGATAACTGTAGTCCTTAAATACAGGAAGAGTCTTTCTAATAATAGGATACTGTGCATACTCTAGGTTTATCAAATACTGCAGGGAATGTCACTCAGAACTCCACAGGATTTGTTGTGAAATGGAGGAGCTCTTGTCTGTGGCATGATGGTTGATTGGATTAGAGTTCAATCTGTACCAGAAGAGGATAAGTGAGTATGGAAGAACTTGGTGTTATCTAGGATGGATGACAGATGCAGTCAGATATGACAGTACCTTGTTTTAACAAAAATTTGATGTGTGCAGAAGGACAAGTCCCCTTATAATCAATACT
>JAJOHK020000071.1:0-48331 GCA_022457215.2 Leucocoprinus gongylophorus
GCTGGCCATCGTTTAAGCGTTCAAGATTTGGCGGCGCTATTTGGAAGGTCCGGCCTATCCCATCGACGTTGTTATGGATCATAAGAACCTTGAGTATTTTTCTACTACCAAGGTATTGACCCAGAAGCAAGCGCGGTGGTCCAAGTACCTCTCCCAGTTCAATCTTGTCATCAGGTTCCGTCCTGGTTGTCTCGGCACAAAACCGGATGCTCTCACTAGACGATGGGACGTCTATCCTAAAGAGGGGAATACTAGCTACGCCACAGTCAACCCTCACAACTTCAAGCCCATCTTTACTCAAGAACAACTTGCAGCCTCTGTACAAGCTACAGTCCTTCTTTTTCCTTCTCTCCACGCAGCTACAGTTGTGGATCTGGACACCCTACATCAAGACATCCTATTGGCTCTCCCCAGTGACCCAATTGCTACAAAACATATCTCCACAGATGGCCGGTGGTCTACGGACCCAAACGGTCTACTCCTCCTCAACAACAGAATTTATGTACCATCTGCTGGTAACCTCCACATACACATTCTCCAGTACAATCATGATCACATCCTTGCCGGACATTTTGGTCAAAACAAAACACTGGAATTAGTCTGCCGCGGATACTCCTGGCCCAGCCTCCGTGCTGACGTACAACAATTCTACAAGTCCTGTGTCACTTGTATGCAATCCAAGCCACAAAGTCACAAGCCCTACAGATCTCTCAAACAACTCCTCATTTCTGAACAACCATGGAATTCCATTTCTATGGACTTTATCAAGAAACTTCCATCATCTTCCAGGTTTGACACTATCTTGGTCATAATTAACCGGCTCACCAAGCAGGCAATCTTTATCTCTGCCCATGACACCATCATATCTGCAGACTTAGCATGTCTGTTCATTCTTCATGTGTTTTCCAAACATGGTGTTTTTTCTCATATCACTTCTGACAGAGGCTTGGAGTTTGTATCAAACTTTTTTTGATCTTTAGGCACTGCTTTTGACATGTGGCTTCACTTCACTTCAGGCTACCACCCTGAAGGTGATGAACAAACCAAATGGATGAATCAAACTCTCAAGCAATACCTCTATGTATATTGTAACTACCAGCAAGACAACTGGTCTGAACTCTTACTTCTTGCAGAGTTTGCCTATAATAATGCTCTGAGTACTACTACCAGTGTTTTCCCATTCTTTGCTAATAAGAGATATCACCTGAACATCACTGTTCATCTTGAATGTGATATTGCTTCCTTCCAAGCCTGCAACTTCACTGTAGATCTCGATGAGTTACAGAGTACTCTCAAAGCTGAAATCTCTGTGGCCCAACAGCATTATCAGAAATCTGCTGATGCACAATGTTCCCTTGCTCCTAATTTCAAAGTAGATGACAAAGTCTTTGTCAAGGCTCATTTCTTCCAAACCACCTGGCTTTCAAAGAAACTCTCCGAAAAATATCTCAGACCCTACAAAATCATCTTTCAGTCTGGCACTCTATTGTTCACTCTCTGGCTTCCAGAGTCTATATGCTCTGTTCATCCAGTCTTCCATGTGTCCATGCTTGAACCCGCCACATCCAACACTTTCTCCGAGAGAATACAGCTGGCCCCCGCTCTAGTCATAATTGATGGGGAACCCGAATATGAAATTTCTCAGATAGTAGACTCTAAAATCGATCACCAACAGGCATGTAAACTCCTATACAAGGTGATCTGGCTAGGGTATGAAGATACTGGAGACAAATCTGAATGGATCCCCGCATCTGAACTCTCTCATGCCGCGGACTTGGTATCAGATTTCCACATTGCTTATCCCACCAAGCCCGGTCCTCTCCTATTGTCCTGATCATGCTGTTGCACCTTTTTCTCTGTCTCCATGCATTTCTAACAGGGATTTTTTTTCCTTCATTAATTTCTAGTATATTCTGTCCGCTTATTTCATTAACCATCAGCTTCCGCACACTTTTCGGGGTTTTCTTTTCAAACTTCAAACTTCTTTTCATTTTAATTCTTATTTTTTCTTACTCACACATCTAATTCACAGAGAATAAAATTCTATTAAAAAGGGAAATAACAACACCACTAATCTAACAGCAGGCAGACGACAGAGTCCCCTCCTCCTGACTTTCTCTGGGACCATCCTCAGACTCCTCCGCATCATCTCCACTCTCCTCCTTCCCGCTCTCTCCTTCCGAGCCCCATCTCTGCTCCATCATGGCCCCAATTCTCTCCAATTGGGCTGTGTTTCTCTCCTGGCCCTCTACCAAGTCCCAGAGGGACTTCCTGACTCCTTGGTACTCCTCCACAAGTTCCCGGAGTGCCTTTTCAATGGCACTTAGAACCCCACCATAAGTGGGGATCATGGCCAGGGTGTTAGTATTGGTGTAGGGTACACACCGCTGCTTGAGTATGATGCACCTGGCACAAGCAAGGGAGCGGCTATGAAGAAGAAAAATATTAA
Organism: Leucocoprinus gongylophorus; assembly: GCA_022457215.2. NCBI lineage: Eukaryota > Fungi > Basidiomycota > Agaricomycetes > Agaricales > Agaricaceae > Leucocoprinus > Leucocoprinus gongylophorus. The sequence continues at coordinate 2,450 of JAJOHK020000071.1, forward strand.
AAAACAATAAATAAGTATAATTATTAATCACTCACCTTGAGGGGTGCACCAGGCAATCCTGCCCGGCGCACACACACCTCTCGCAGGGGGTAGCACCCCCATCTTGACTGCGGCACCTCCGTGGTACTTCCCCGGTTGCTTCCCTCTAGCCTTCTTGGAGGGCTGTTGCTCCTCCTCATCTCCTGCGGTGGCCTCCTTGCGCTTGGACTCTGCGACCTGGGACCCTTCAGCCTCTTTCTCTAGCACCTCATCCTGGAGTCGCTGGAGATACTCCCTTGTTCTCTTCTTCCTCTCCTCCTCCTCTGCAACCCTCTGCCTCTCGTCCTCTTCCTTGGCCTCCACTTCTCTCCTGGCTTTCTGAGCCGCACGCTCAGCACAACGGGCTTCCGCTGCCTCTTGCAGTTGAAGGAGGGACCTCTGCTCCTCCTCGTGCCTCTGCTGCATCTCTTGCTGCTGCTTTTCAAGGGCCTCGGCATTGTTTTGTGAAATGTCGGAAGGGGTGGGAGAAGACATGATAATATAGAAACAAGAGCGAAAAAACTCTCCTTTCTGTTTATGTATTGTTGACCTAGGTACCATCATGGGATTCTTGGATAAACCTAATAGGACTTCAAAGACTCAGTCCTAAGGGGGGGATACTGTCATATGCAAGTCCACCTGTCCAGAAAACTACATCCCTGCAGTCATGTCACCTCTGAACCCTACAAGCCCGCTTTCCATGGCAGCCACCTTTCTCGCAACACGTCTTATGGTGGTGCTGCAACCCTCCGGATATTCCATCTTCCATAGCGGAGATACTCCTATTCAACTCAGTCTTCCATGACGGAGTTGCTCCTGTCAATGTCTCAACACTGAAACCTCCGCTTGGGGCAATAGGGGTTTTACCACTGAAACCCCGAGCATCTCCTATATTACCAGTTTGTATATAAGACTAGTAGTTACACTGTAATTCACTAGTCTGATAATCGACAAAGATAATCTCTTATTGAACTCAATCTCTGGTGTTCAACGGAGACACACCATTCAGCACTCACTTCCACTCGGACTTCCTCTCTTTCATCTGAAGTTGCAACCACGCGGCAGACAGACGGCACAGCACATAAGCTGAAGCCAAGGTCGTTCCACAAGTCCACTCATCTCTGAGTCCATTCTGCGGACTTCCACCCCAGTGTGAACTGCGCCTGACATGTTTTTACCTTTCTTGAGTTCAATTATGAAGCAATTATAGAGTATTCTGTTTTTAGAAAGGCATTATATAAATTTTGTGTTATATTTGATATAATGATACAGATCAAGCATCCTCTAGTATAGTATTATATCTCCTATATCTAGTTCTCTTTCTTTCTTTTCTCTTTTAATTTTATTTAAGTAGTTATATTGCATAGCTATCATGACCTACTATTGTATTCTATATAATAAATTGTTGATTCAAATAAAAGTTAATGTGACATCACATGTGACTGTCACAAATTGTTACACATATGTCACATGTCACATAACACAGCCACAAGTTATAGTCACACAATTATATATTATAGAAGTATATAAAAGGTTTCAAAATAATAATGTTATACTATATATTCTTTAGAATAGGCTAGGTTTAGTATAGAATAAACCATTAGTCAAGTGTATATAAGGTAGACACTCTGTAACTGGAACTCTATCAAGTTCTCTTATGTTAACCCTAATACAAGATCTACTTGTGGCTTTTTTAAAAATATAAAGAATTTAACTATGTTATAGTATGAGAGTGTGACAGACTTTGGCTAGGCTTAGGGTTAGCCGGACAAAGATAGTTAGTATTATTATTAGTCTACAACAGGAGAAGAGATATAGGAGATAGGCACGTGACCTGGAAGTCATATGACAGAGTCTAGATGGAGTTAGGGTTAGGAGATAACATCAAGGGACAATGATTCCTCATGGTGTATACATGGTGTGCACATGTATAGTGGAAATTAAAGGTATAACATCAGGGTACATGTAGGAAGCATAGTGGCCTTAAGGAAAACATGAGGTAGCGGCATAGACTTAAGGGCCAGATAGATATTGTTGTAGCACAAACTAGAAGCCATGTATATATATAGAAGATCAATGCAGCGAGGGCTCCTTGTCGAGTTCTCTTGTAATCCCCACTACTAGATAGCCCATTGGAGAGCTTTGCTGAAGTAAGCAAACTATGAGTGCTATTCTGGCAAGTGGTTGCTATAACAAACTAGAGAATAGAGATCAAAACCATAATACAGCTCTCAGAGATCTCAAGAGCACAGAGTTACTTTTTCATCTACAAAACAATCTTGATCTAATGATCAATCTCTACTCACTAAGACCTACTCTATTCTCTTCTATCTCATTTCTATGGCCACTCTGTCTCATTCTTCTATTTTGGACTCTTCTGTGTTTTGATCTCATGTGTTCCTGTCTTATTTGATCATCTAAACATTCATTACTTGGTAAAGGGCTTCTGAAAATATATACTCTTCATAGCTAGTTGTTTATAAATAGCATTTCAGGTTTTCAGAGATCTCTTCTATTCAAGATATAGTTTGATTAATGGCTACCCCACTGCCTCTTGACTGTTGTTACTTGAGAGAACCTAAGATGTCATCTAGGAGTGTAAGTTTCTTTTGCTAATATCTTTAACAAGATCTTATATGCTAAAAAACCTTAAAAGATTACTTGTTTTTGCAGAAAAGTATTTTCTAGTATAACAACAAAAGTGTGACAAAGGCATGACACATGTCACAGGGTTGTTACATATATCAAAGTCATAGTCACACAATAATATAATATAAAGAAGATTATAGAAGGTTCTGGAATAGATGACATTACATAGTATGGCAACAATATGTTAGCTTTATGGCAAGCACATGTACTTTAGGGTAGGTTAGTTGTAGTGTGCACACAGACCATAGTCTGTAGTATATAAGATAGACTAGTTGGTACTTAGAACTTTATTGAGTTTTTTGTATTACTCAATACAAAAGTTGTCTTTTGTCTTTATTCAAAGACTTAAGACTAAGAGCTTAGTTAAAAGAGGAAACTTGTATTGTTTAGCACAAAAGAACTTGGTAGAGTTCCTAGTATAAATAAATATACTATGTTTACTTCATATACTTCTAATGTATGGTCTGTATATACTTACATTTAGCCTATCCTAACTACTATGAATTATATATAGATAAAAGTCATCATTTTATATGATATATAACATTACCTTTTTGATACATCATGTGATGTAACTGTAACTGTAACATGTGTAATAAAACTTATAATAGTTGTTATATTTTGTTATATTACTATAACCATTGTAATAGTCATGCATAATATTATGCTATTTCTTCTTTTACTAAGTCTTAAATAAGAAAAAATAGAAAAAAAACTTAAATAAGAGAAGAGAAATAGAAAGGAAACAAGTTGTTATAGAATACTTTAGACACTAACACTTTTCTTTTATTTATTTTTCTTGATTTTATGTTTCTTTTTTTTGGAGTTTCTTTTTTCTTTTGATGATGAAGAGGCATGTGACATCATAGGCCTAAAACATAGTAGAAGGATCTGGAAGATGATGTTAGGGCACATAGTGTACACATGGTGGCCTTGAGTAAGATGTGAGATAGATATGAAGTAGTAGCATAGACCAATATGTAATAGTATAAATAGGACTCTAATTTAGCAGAGGCTCCTTATCAAGTTCTCTTGTACTTTTCCCCACTTGATTGCTTAACTGAGAGTTTTACCACTTATGTTATCATTGGACTTTGTGTCTAGTGGTTATCATAACACAAGTTCACTGTTTTTGACTCTAATATTATCTATGTCAAGTTCACAAACGGTAGATTTAGTTTTTCTCTATTCTTCTTTTCATTTTTATTTTCATTCTGTTTTATTTTTATATTTTCTATTTTTAGGACAACTAGGGTTAGGGCTCATCTGTCACGCTGTCACATCAGTCACAACCTGATGGCATAGTCACAAGACAGATCACAAGACTTAGGAGAATTTAGTAGAAGATTCGAGAACAAATGACATTATACAATATAGACACCACATGTTGGCCTCATGGACTACACATGGTTGTTTAGGGTAGGGTGCACAGTAGTTAGCATGGACCATCTGTAGGACTATATAAGATAGACTAGTTTGTAAAAGAATTCTCTATCGAGTTCTCTTGTGTTACTCAATATAAGAGTTGTTCTATTGTCCAACCCTAAGGACCTTAGTTCATAACAATCTAGTATCCAATTTACTTAAAATATCTGTAAAATGGAATATCTTTCTTCCAGTCTACTCATACAATAAGTCAAAAAATAAACCTTGTATAGAGTTTACACAAAAAAGTTTGAAGTATAATATATCTATCTTATATATGCTAGACTAGTAGCCTGTGCTACATAAAATCTAACCTACCCTAAAAGCTATATGTTATCCATAAGGTTAATACATATATTCACTTACTCTTCCACAATACTCTGTAGTCTTCTGTAGTCTTCTAAAGTCTTCTAGTGTCATCTGCACACCTACTTATCTGCTTTTCCATACTTCAGAAGTATTTGCTAAATCTTTCCTATTTTGGTTTTTCTATTCTAAATTATTTTTAATTACTTAAGTATCATTATTCCTTGCTTACATAATCATATTCTGACACATTAAAATAAACATGTTATTATATAGAGTAGTTGTTATCTTTAGAAATCCCTATTTTGTTCTCTTAGAATTTTCTAGACAATAGACTTAGAATTTCCTAGAGATTTGAAGTGCTTTGCTCTTCCACCCAGTTGCCCTAAGAATATTTATAAGTTCAAAATAAGAAAATAAATGAAATAAAAATGAAAATGAGAATAAAACAAAATAAAAACAAAGTCTACTATCTTTAACTCTAATACATAACTGATCATATGGTTTTTTTATAATCTTTATAGAACTCCAAACTTTATTTTTAAGGACTTTAGTATATCTTGAGTATTTATCTGTCTTCTCTAATCTGTCAGACTTACAAAGTTTGAACCCAGGTTTCTTTTGACTTTTCTTTTAATCTTATTTCTCTTTTCTTTTCTTTTCTTTTTTTTTCTATCTTAGGAACTGAGATTAGGGTTTTATGCATGATATCACAGTTACACTGTCACAACTCACATGATATAGTCACTGTAATGGTCACAGGTCACAAAGTAGCAATAGCAGAAAGTAGAAGGCTATGGAAGAATAATGTCATATAGTATGTATAACATATGTTATATTAGGAGTACAGTATGAAGTACATATATAGTACCAACCAGATATCAAAGCTAAGCTTGACATTGCACACTTTTAGCATAACTGGTTCAGTAGCTGGTCTGTGTTATGACAACCACTAGTCACAAAGACCAATGACTATACAGTGAGTAAATCTCTTAAGTAGATATCAAGTGGGAAGTTCATAAGAGAACTCAACAAGGAGTCTCTGCTAAATTAAAGTTCTATATATATGTTTTATATGTGGTCCACGCTAACAATAATTAAACCTGTCCTCATGTCCATGCTTCATCCTCATGTCTGTCTTATGTCTTACTTAAGGCCACTATGTTGTATATATATGTCTTAATGTTATCTTCCTGATCCTTCCATCATGTTCTAGGCCTATGACATCACACCATGTAACATATCATGTGACTACAGTGTCACATGTCTCTTTATTATCCAAAATCAAAAGAAAAAGAAAACAAAATTAATATAAAATCAGAAAAATAAAATAAAATAAAATAAAAATTGTTAGTGTTCAAGGCATTCCATAACAGTATCTCCCTCTTAAGGTTCTGCTTCCAGAGGAACTTCTTTGTTCCCCCAGATAATCCTACTTATCTGTTCATTCTTCTTATTCCATTCTAAACTTTCTTCCAACTTTCTCACATATTCTTTTTTACTTTCCTTCCTATCATTCTTCTACCTATTCCAATTCCTCTCCAATTTCTTCAAATATTCTTCTTCAAACTTCTTATCATCCCATTCATATAACAACTTTGCTGTATATCTCCCTAGCAACTCCCCTTTCTTAAACACTTCTGTCTTTGAATTTAACTTCATCTTCTTTCCTTTCTTTACTTGTATTCTCCTTATTTCTTCATCAAATCTCCCCTTTTCAAACTCTTCTACCTTCTTTATTGCATTCTTCAAATTCTCTAATCCTTCCCATATATTTTTTTCTGCCATATATCCTTTTCATTTTACCAAATATTTTGTTTTTCCTTTTCTTTCTTGTCTATCCAAAATTTCTTCTACTACATATTCCTTTTCACTGTTTACCTTAACAGGAGGTGGTGGAATCTTTTTCTGCCCTTCTACCTATTCTCTATACTTCACTATCCTTCTTATGTTAACTACTGGGTGTATTCTTAATAACGCTGGTAATTCCAATTCTACCACATTCTCCAATACAATCTTCTTGACCACATATAGTCTTATAAATTTCTCTATCAGCTTCTTTGTTGCCCTCTTCATCAACTCCATTAAAAAGTCCTTCATATTAATCAACACTTTATCACCTACTCTATATTCTTCTGCCTCTCTCCTATTTCTATTCACCTGTCTCTTCATCTCCTCCTGTAATCTCACCAATGCTGCTCTTGCCTCTTCATGTCTTTCCTTCATCTCTTTTGCAAACTCCTCTGCCTTCTCATTCTTTCCCTTTTTTCTAATATCAAAGCCTATCCTTAGTTCTTTCCCATAGTTGACTTGAAATGATGTCTTTATTACTGTGTATACTTTATTGTTGAATACAAACTCCACTGTTGCCAACCATTCTGACCAGTTGTTCTACCTATGATTGATATACATTCTTAAGTACTGTTCCAACTCTTAATTTGTTCTCTCTGTCTGACCATCTGTCTGTGGGTAATAAGCTGTAGACAACTTTGTTTCTGTCCCCAACATTTTGTTCAACTCCTTTGTCAACTCCGCTGTAAACTGCAGCCCTCTATCCAATATTACACTCTCTGATAACCCATGTAACTTCCACATGTTATCCCTGAACAACCTTGCTAAACCTTCTGCTATTGTTTTTTCTGTCGTTACCACAAAGTGAGACATTTTTGAGAACCTATCGCATACTATCAAAATTGAATTATGACCTTTTGATACCGGTAGCTTTATAATAAAATCTACTAATATATGTTGTCACGGTTTCTCTGGTATCTTGTTAGGCCTTAATTTTCCCACTGGCATCTCTGCTCTATTCTTCATCCTCTGACACTGATCATACCTCTTATCAGAGTTGCAAGAAGTGGACTTAGCTCTGTTCTTATTGTTTCCTATGTTTTTATTCTCTTTTTCTATTTAGCACCTAGGGTTAGGGTCAGTGATGACACTGGTCACATAGAACAGGAAAGAGTCTAGAATGATGATGTTATACCACACACAAACCTCATAACTAACATATGGTAGTTTAGAATAGGGTAGAAATAGCTGGTATGGACTATAAGAACTTAGTATATTGAACTATAAGAACTCAGTATATAAAGGTAGACTATTCCATACAGAGTTCTCTATTGAGTTCTCTTGTGTTACCCTAATACAAGGTTGCTTCTTAACCCAGCTTTAAGGGCTTTGAGTTATAACACCCCTCCACATATCGCTTCAATTCCTTCATCACTTCTAGCCACCAATAATTTCTAGTGACTAGTTCTACTGTCTTCTACTGTCTTCCATGTCTTGCTATCAGTGTATCATGATGTAGCTGAATAATCTCTACCCTCAACTTCTTATTCTTTGGGACATATACCCTCTCTTCTTTCAATACTAATTCTTCCTCTATTTACCATTCCTCATCTCTCAACATCTTAACTCCTGCTCTTTTTATTTCTTCTACTGCTTTTATCACTTCTTCATTCTTATTTCTTGCTTCTTTCATTTTCTTTACTATCTCCTTCTCTGGCCCTTCTACTAACTGTTCCATTGCTCTAACCTCCAACCATTCTTCCTTCAACATTATTTGATTTTCATTGTCTTTTTCTAATCCTTCTACCCAATCTACTCTCCTACTCAAACTATCTGCTCTTTCCATACTCTTGCCAGCTACATGCTTCAAAGTGAAATCAAATCTTAACAAGTATAGTGACTATCTAGCCTGTCTTTGATTTAACTTTTGGACCTTCATGAAGTACTCCAAGTTTTTATGATCCATTCATATTTCAAACCAATCCTTGGCTCCTTCTAAGAAATACCTTCATCCCTCTAAGCACCAAATTATTGCCAACATTTCCTTATCATGAATTTTATAGTTTCTTTTGGCCTTATTCAATGATTTAGAGATATAAGCTACTGGCCTCCACTTCTCATCTTCATACTTCATTAATAACACTCCACCCATCACAAAGTCTGATGTATTCATCTTTACCCTTATCTCATTATCCAAGTCTGATGTAACCAAGACTGGCTTAGTTGTAAACCTCTCCTTCAACTTTTCAAATACCTTCTGCTGCCTCTCTCCCCAACTCCACTTCATTCCTTTCCTCGTCATCTTGTGTAAGGGCTTTGCTATCTTAGCAAAATCTTTCACAAACCATCTATAGTAGTTTGCTAGTCCCAAAAACTTCTGCATATCTTTCACACTTCTTGGCACCGGCTACTTTATAACTCCTTGTACCTTTTTCTTCTCCATTCTTACTCCATCTTCCCCTATTATCACTCCTAAGAACCCCACCTCTCTGACTTTCCATACATATTTCTCTGGCTTCACAAACAAATTATTCTCTTCTAATCTTCTCAATACTTCTTTCACAATTTTACCATGTCCCTCCTCTATCTCTGCTGCTACCATTACATCATCAATAAACACTGCTACCTTTTTTTCCACTACTAAATCTCTCAACAAATCATTCATCATCACCTGGAATGTTGCTAGTGAGTTAGTTAACCCAAAGAACATTACTATGGGTTCAAATGACCCTTCTAACATCAAGAATGCTGCCTTCCACTTATCTCTCTCCTTTATCCCCACATTATTGTATCTCCAACATAAGTCCATCTTTGTAAACATCTTTTTTTTTCCAATACTATCTATCAGATCTGAGATCAGCAGTAACAGATAATTGTTCTTAACTGTCCAACTATTCAAATACCAATAATCCTGCATCATCCTCTTCTTTCTGTCTTTCTTCAGCACAAAGAACACTAGTGACATTTGTGGTGATTTCAATAGCCTAATATATTCCTTCCTCAACTGGTCCTTTACAAACTCCTATACTTCCTCTCTCTCTACTCTTGACAATGGGTAGATCTTGCCCTTCTTTGGCACAAATTCTTCTCTGAAATCTATGGCATGATTCCAGACCTTTCTCATTGGCATTCTCCCTGAATCCTTTTTTTCAAACACCTTCAAGTATCTATGAAACCGTTGGAGAACCATTTCATCCATCACTCTTAACTCTATCAAATCTTCCTCTTCATCCTCTTTTTCTGCCATTATTCTTGCTATTGTTTTTCTTCTTCTACCATCAGTCTTCTCATTTCTTTCTTTTCTTCTTTCTCCTCCTGCTTCTTCCATCCTGGCTTCGTCTGCTTTCCTACTCTCCACTTCTTTCTACATTCCTCTGAATATCTTGTCATCTTTATCTCCTCTGTTTTCCAATCTATCTCTGGGTTATGGCATGCTAGCCAAGGCATACCTAATATAACACCCTACTTTTGTCCTCCTATCACATCTATCAATGTCCTCTCTTTATATCCTTTAAAAAATATTTCTACCTCCACTGTATCCACTATAGGCTCTGTATAATTCAGTATGCCATCAACATTCCTCACATACACCGGCTTTTCCAACTTTGTTCTCTTGAACTTGTGCCTCCTCACAAACTCCTCACTCATTACCAACTCCATCACCCCACTATCCAGCAACACTTCTATCACAACTTCTTCTTCCTCTTCCTGTTTTAATCCAATTTTTACTACTACTTCTCTTAAGAATTTCTCCTTCTTTTCTTTTCCTTTCACCTTTGTCTGTCTCACTTCTATCCCCCTCTTCACTTTCTCTTCCTTCAATATTTCTCTTCTATCTTTTACTATCTCCTTACCCTTTCTTTCCCCTCTCTACATCACTCTAACTTTCAACACTTCAAACCTATTTGAGGATACCTATATCAGTTCCTCTTCTCCTATATTTCTACAATGACTGGCCATATGGCCGAATCCTCCACAAGCAAAACACTTTCTCTCTTCCATTACTCTCTGTCTATTCTCTTCTCTCCTTCTTTCTCACATTTTCTGTCATCTCCATTTTTTCTCTGCTCTTCTCTCCTCTTGTATTCTCATTTCTTCTACCCTTCTCCATTCTTCATTTACTCTCTTTCTTTCTTTTACTTCCTCCTTTTCTTTTTGTCTCTTTTGCTCACTATCACAAATAAGATACTCACTGGTTGTGATACTGGGGCTGAATAGTGTTTCAGAGGTTCAGTATAAGGATATGATGATTAACAGATGATGAAAAGTATCAACAGGAATAATTGATGTTGTTAAGTCTGAGGTCTAGCCCTTAGACACAAAGGTATATATACAAAAGAGTGATAGTCTGTGTGCAAGCTGTTGTCATCACATGATCAAAACTTGTACCTGATGGGAGCTGTCATCTGTCATAGCAGCTGTCAGGCTTATTTTAAAAGGTAACTAATTATGTCACTACATTGATATACTTGTATCTCTACTAATACTTATTGCTTTGAGATGCATTATATATCATTGGAAACGGATTGATGAGCACTTCCCAATGCAAGTTTAATCGTGCGAATCCATCAGCCATTCATGAGATATTAGCAGACAAAGCTTTTACAGCTACTGATGTTCTGATATCTCAGTCATTTGTTGTTGCTTTTGTACCTCCTGCATATGTGTGGATAGCCCTCATTTGGGACTTCCCAGCGCAACTTAGTTTGTGAAAATCAGTCTACTGGTTGTGGAGATACAAGCTGAATAAAGTTTGTGACACTCTTTCTCCTCCCATCTTTTCTCATACTCTCTTTTTTCTTGTTCCCTCTCTTCCTGTCTTTTTCTTTGCTTCTTTTTCCTTTCTTCTTCCACTACTTGCAAGTCCATTATTTGTTTTTGTAATTTTAACATTGTCCTATTATTCTTCATTATCACCTTCATCATTCTAACTGTCTCTTCTTCACTATACTTCCTAACCATCTCCTCTATACTTATCTGGCTCATTTCTACCATTTTGTTTTTTGAAAAAAATATATTCTCTCATTGCCTTGGTATTTGACAACAGTATCACTATCTATTACTGTGGCCTTGTTTCCAGTGACTATGATCTTTCTTTATTCTCTCACTGTTGATTCTAAACAGCAGTAAATCCTCTGTAAGTAATAGTAGACACTCTTCTTGTCCCACCTACACTGTCTACCAACTACTTATCTACTGCCCTACTAACTATTGCCCTAATAAACACTGGCTATTATCCCTAAGAAGGGAATCTCTAATCTAGGCACTTCTTAATAGACTACACTGCTCCTCTGCATATATAGGTAACAAGGGTACACCATAGTACAAGGCTACTACTAGAAGAATCTATCTACCACATCCATAAAAGGTAAGTATGACCAATATACATGTGTGGGCTACTATGCAAATGACCAGTCAAGCTTTGCCTGCCTGACTAGTATACCCCTTTATGCCTAGGGTCTGGCTTATGTTTCTTCTTGACATTGAGCTCTCTGCTCACAGTTGAGGATAAATAAGAGTAAGATAGGAGTCCGCATGATGCAGAGTTTTAAAAGGTTGTCAAGTTCTACTGTTGTGGCAACCACTAGTCACAAAGACCAATGATTACATAGTGAGTAAATCTCTTAAGTAGATATCAAGTGGGAAGTTCACAAGAGAACTCAACAAGGAGTCTTTGCTAAATTAAAGTTCTATATATATGTTTTACATGTGGTCCACACTAACAATAATTAAACCTGTCCTCATGTCCATGCTTCATCCTCATGTCTGTCTTATGTCTTACTTAAGGCCACTATGTTGTATACATATGTCTTAATGTTATCTTCCTGATCCTTCCATCATGTTCTAGGCCTATGACATCACATCATGTAACATATCATGTGACTACAGTGTCACATGTCTCTTTATTATCCAAAATCAAAAGAAAAAGAAAACAAAATTATTTTAAAATCAGAAAAATAAAATAAAATAAAATAAAAATTGTTAGTGTTCAAGGTGTTCTGTAACAGTCTATTTCTAACATGTTGATCTTAAGGCAAACACATAGTTATTAGAGTAGGCTAAAGTAGTAGTAGTATAGACCATGGTATTGTAGCAACCACTAATCACAAAGACTAATAGTAACACAAATAGTAAATCTCTTAAAGTTGGATATCTAGTGAAAAGTTCACAAGAGAACTCGACAAGGAGTCTCTGCTAAATTAGAGTCCTATATATACAAAGTACACATGATCTATGCTACAACCTCATATTCACCTTATTTTCTACTTAAGGCCACCATGTTGTATACATGTACTCTGATATCATCTTCCAGATTCTTCCATCATGTTCTAGGCCTATGATGTCACATCATGTGACATGTCATGTGACTGCAGTATCATGTGCCTCTTCATCATCCAAAAGAAAAACAAAATCAATATAAAATCAGAAAAATAAAAGAAAAAATAAAATAAAATAAAAATTGTTAGTGTCTAAAGTATCTCATAATACATAGGGATTTAGTATATAAGGTAAATAGTCCAGTACAGTGTTAGAGTTCAAGATAGTAGACTCTAACTATTTTCTTTTCTTTTCTTATTTTTCATTTTCTTTTCTTCTACTTTTATTTTTAGGGACTTAGAATGAGGGTTAACATAATGTCATGGTCATATGACATGACTAGTTGTCACACATCAGTCACAGAACAACATTACAGTCACAGTCACATAATCACATGTCACATTGGAAGAATGTAGAAGATTCTGGAAGGATGATGTCATACAGCATATTAAGCATATGTTAATCTTAAAGCAAACACCTGGCTGTTTAGGATAGGCTAGAAGCAGAGTAGTATGGACCATAGATTTTAGTATATAAGATAGACAATCCTGTACAGAAATCTCTATTAAGTTCTCTTGTATTAACTTAATATGTGTCGAAATTATTGAAAGTAGACTTTATTTTTTGGTTTTTAATTTAATTTTTCTTTTTATTTTTCTATTTTCTATTTTTAGAACAACCAGGGTTAGGGTTAGAAGTGATTGGTCACACTGTCACATCAGTCACAATCTGATGGTATGATCACAACATTGATTATGAGACTTGAGAGAACAGAGTAGAAGATTCTAGAACAAATGATGTCATACAACATGGATAATACATGTTGACCTCATGTTCTACACATGGTTGTTTAGAGTAGGATGCACAGTAGTGAGCACAGACCATGGCTAATAGTATATAAGATAGATTAGTTTGTAAAGAGATCTCTATCGAGTTCTCTTATATTACTCAATACAAGAGTTGTTTTATTGTCCAACCCTAAGGGCTTTAGTTCATAACAATATGAGGTTCATTCACTTGTTCTATCCTAAGGACTTGAGTTTGTAATATACAAAGTTCTCTATCAAGTTCTCTTATGTAAACCCTATACAAGGTTTCTTTTCTTGACCCACTCTAAGATCTTGAGATTATAACATTAGAACTCAATTCTTTTTCTTGAGACTGTCTAACACAAAACCTTCTCATACTCTTACTCTCTTATCATCCTCAATCAAAAAACAACACCATTCTTCAGTCAAAAAGAATTACTAGGCCCTAGGCATAAGAGGTATACTAGTCAGACAAGGGAAGCCTGACTACTTAGTTTGCATCAAAGCTCACTAATGCTTAATAAGCATAGTAACCTTGTGTAGACATGTTCTGTACAAATTTCTAATATCAGTTCTATGCTACAGACTCCCTTGTGATCTATTTACATAGAAGAATAGCAGGCATTCTTAAGATCTTGCTTAGAATAGAATAGTCTCCTTAGACCAAAATTGTTTACTCTTCTCTTAAGGTAGTAGTTAATAGAGTAGGTAATCAGTAGACAGTGTAAGATGGGACAAGAAGAGAGCTTACTAGTACTTACAGAGATTATGTCAAGTTTCAAGTACAAATCAGAAAGCAAGAACAGCACAACTTCCTCTCTATTACCTTTATATATATCATTACCTCTCATATTACTACTATCATCATTACCATCACCAATTTTACCCTCTCCTCTTTACAACATGAGTTAATGTAGCTCTATTAATTACAAGCAAATTATCCAACAACAATAAAAGTAGCTTACAGTATTGCAGATACAGCTCCAGGCCCTCCAACAGAGAAGAGTTGAAGGAGGGGCACACACTAAGGTAGCTAGGCCACAAGTATTTGATAGGACCTTATCAAAAGTCTCAGGTTTTATAACAGCATGTAGATTGTATATCAAAATGAAGATAAGAGAAGTAGCAGTAGAGGAACAGATTCAATGGATGTTATCATATATATAGGGGGGAATTGGTAGACATTTGGAAGAAGAATATACTAGAGGACCTGAAAGAAGGCTTATTAGAATACAAGATAGTAGAGAAGTTTCTAGTAGATATAAGAAAAGAATTTGGTGAAGAAGATAAAGAGTCAGTAAAGGTGGCAGAGTTAAGAAGACTAGAGTAGGGGAATAAGATAATAAGAAATTTGTCTAGAAATTTAGGAGAATAGTGAGGGGTAGTAAATACTAAGAAAGACTGCTAGTGGAGGAATTCAAAAAGGGAATAAATGCTAAGATACACTGGAGACTAATGGAGTCAGAACAGTAGTCTGGCTCAATTGAGCAGTAGTATGATCAGGCTATTGTCCTAGATAGGAACTGGAAGGAGAATAAGCAAGAAGAGGAAAGACTGAGGGAACAACAGAGGCTACAAGCTCTAAGATCAAACAACACAGAGGCATCCAGGCAACTGATGCCATAGCCTCAAGTTTAGTCAAGGAGGCAAGAAGCTCCTCAACAGCAGATGCTGACAGTGCTTGTTCCAATGGAGGGAGTGAAAAGGACAAATATAGTGATGATATGCCCCACTTAGAGGGTAGGATTGCCACAACACAATTCCTATGCCATAGAGGTGGATAGAGAAAGAAACTGTTATATTTGTAGAGGATTTGGCCATCTAGCACAAAATTGTAGAAAATGAATTATGAGCCAAGAGAAAAGAATAGAGTATGAGGACAACAAGAACTATAAGGATAATTTAAATGGAAATGGAGATCTAATAGTCCTTGATTAGATCTCAACAATAACAGATTTGCAGTACTTAGTAGAATAGTAGATAATATATTCTGCTGCAATCAAGATAACAGGAACTTGCTAAGAGAAGTTACAGTGAAAATTGGACTAGAGAGAATTGATATACAAGAAGGGATAACAGTAGAAGCACTGTTGGATAGTGGTGTGACAGGATTAGTAATGAGCTCAGAATTCACAAGAAAGCAGGGGTTTAAGCTGAAGAAAATAGAAAACCCAATATATAAGGAATATGAATAGAATATTTAATAAGAAGAGACCAATAGAACATACAGTGGAGGTAAATATCTATTATCAAGGATATAGGGAGAGGATGGAGATAAATGTAATAAAGGGGCAGAAGTGAAATGTGATCCTGGGAATGCTGTGGCTTGCTCACCACAATCTGGAGATTGACTGGAGAATAGAAGTTAAGATAACAAGATGTCCAGAGGAATGTGGAAAACAGTAGAGATCAAAGTAAAGGAAGTTAGGATAGCATAAGCAGGAAGAAGTAGGAAAGAAACAAGAAGAGAAGAAGGCAAAGAAAAAGAAAAAAACCTAAGAAAAAAAGAACAATGAAAGTAAAAATGAGAGTAGAAGAATGGGAAATTTGGGGTGAGGAGGAAGAAACAGTAAAGTTGTTATGAGATGCTCTAAACATGGACAATTTTTATTTTCTTTTTCTTTTATTTTCTGACTTTATAGGAATTTTGTTTTTCTTTTCTTTTCTTTTTAGGGACAATGAAGAGGCATGTGACATTGCAGTCACATGACATGTCACATGATGTGATGTCATAAGCCTAAAACCTAGTGGAAAGATCTAAAAGATGATGTCAGGGCACATGTATGCAACATGGTGGCCTTGAGTAAGAAATGAGGCAAACATGAGGTTGTAGCACGGACCAGATGTATTTAGTATATATAGGATGCTAATTTAGCAGAGACTCCTTGTCAAGTTCTCTTGTGAATTCCCACATTATACTTCCACTTTGAGGTTTACTCGTTAGTGAGATCATTTGTTCTTTGTGATAAGTGGTTGCCACAACAAAAATCAGAAGAAGAAGCAAAAAAACTAGTACCAGAAAGATTCTATAAGTGGATTCACATTTTTGGCAAGAAAGCCAGTGAACAAATGCCTATAAGAAAACTCTAAGACTATGTAATAGATATAAAGAAAGAATTTGTGCCAAGGAAAGGAAAGATGTATCTATTGTCAAGAGAGGAGAGAGAGAGAAGGTGTTCAAGTTCATCTCAGAACAATTGAGAAAAGAGTATATCAGACCCTTGAAGTCACCTCAAATAGCACCAGTATTCTTTATAAAGAAAAAGAATAGGAAGAAGAGAATGGTCTAGGACTATTGGTATCTAAATGAATGGACAATTAAAAATAATTTCTCTTTGCCATTAATTTCAGATATTGTAGAAAACATAGGCATGAAAAGAGTATTTACTAAGATAGACTTATGATGGGGTTATAATAATATATAGATAAAGAAGAGAGACAAGTAGAAGGCAGCATTTACTATATTAGAAGGGTCATTCAAACCAACAGTGATGTTTTTCTATTTGACAAACTTCTCTATAATATTCCAGACCATGATTAACAAAGTCCTGCAGGATCTTATCAACATTGGTAAAGTAACAAGCTTCATAGATAATGTAATTATTAGAATGAAAACAGAAGAAGTGGTGAAGAGACTAGTGGAGAATGGTTTATATGTGAAGCCAGAGAATTGCAAGTGGAAAGTGAAAGAAGTAAGATTTCTAGAAGTAGTGATAGAGCCAGAGAGGATTAAAATGGAGGAAGAGAAGGTGAAAGGTGTTTTGAACTGGCCAACCCCAAAGAAAGTCAAGGATATACAAAAGTTTTTAGGATTGATGAATTATTACCACCAATTTATTAAAAGCTTTGTGACTATAGCTAGACCATTATACAACATGGTCAAGAAAGATAAGAAGTGGATATGAACAGAAAAGCAAGAGGAAGCATTTAAGGAGTTAAAGGAAAGATTTGTAAAAGAGCCAGTATTAGCAGTACTAGATTTAGATAAAAAAATTAGAATGGAAGTAAATACATCAGATTATGCTATAAAAGAGGTATTATCTATGGAGTGTGAAAATGGGTTATAGAAATCAGTAGCATTTCTCTCAAAATCTCTAAATGAGACAAAGAGGAACTATGAGATTCATAATAAGAAGATACTGGTAGTGATAAGAGGATTGGAAACTGGAGGCACTTACTAGAAGACACAAAGTACAAGTTTGAGGTTTGAACAGATCATAAGAACTTGAGTATTTTATAAAAGTACAGAAGTTGAACTAAAGATAAGTATATTGAGCATTATACCTGTCAAGATTTGATTTTATCTTGAAACATGTTCCAGAAACAAGAATAGGGAAGGCAGATGGACTTAGTAGGAGATCAGACTGGAAAGTAGATATAGAAAAGGATAATAATAATCAAGTATTTATTAAGAACTGTTGGCTATGTAACTTATATAAAGTAGTAATAGATGAACCAGAAGTAAATATAGTAGAAAAGATAAAAAAAGCTAGGAGCAAGAACAAAGAAGTAGTTAGAGTAGTAAAAGGAATGAAAAAGGCAGAAGTAAAAACATTGTAAGGAGAAGAATGGCAGATAGAAGGAGAATTAGTATTAAAGAAAGAAAAAGTATATATGCTGAAGAATAAAGAGTCAAGAGTAGAGATAATCCTGTAGCAGAACATAAAGGAAAGTAGAAGATAACAGAGTTAGTAACAAAAAACTATTGGTGGCTGAGAGTAATAAAAGATGTGGGAAAATACATGGATAGTTGTGATATAGTAAATGAAGAATAGGACAAAGGTACCAATGGAGAAGTTGAAGTTGAGTGAATTTCTGGAAAAACCATGGACATATCTGACAGTAGACTTTATCATGAAATTACTGTTAGTAGCTGGAAAAAATGCAATATTAGTAGTCTGTGACAGGTTGTCCAAAATGACATATTTTGTAGCAACTACAGAAGGAACATCAGCAGAGGGATTAGCAAGGTTGTTCAGAGACAACATGTGGAAGTTGCATGGGTTACTAGAGAGTATAATATCAGATATAGGACCACAGTTTGCAGTAGAAATGACAAAGGAGTTGAATAGTATGTTAGAAATTGAGACAAAACTGTCAACAGCATTCCATCCTCAGACAGATGGTCAAATAGAAAGAATAAACCAAGAGCTACAACAGTACTTAAGGTTTTTCATAGACTACAGACAAAAAGATTGACTAGAATGGCTGGCATTAGCAGAGTTTGTGATTAACAACAAGATACATTGAACAACTAAAGTGTCTCTGTTTATAGCAAATTATAGTAGAGAGTTAAGGATAGGAATAGATCTGAAGAAAAAGGGAAAAATGGAAAAAGCAATGGAGTTTGCAGAAAGGATAAGAAAAGTACAGAAAGAAGTAGGTGTGGCATTGAAGAAAACACAAGAGGAGATGAAGAGACAAGCAGAAAGAGGAAGGAAAGAAGCTGAAGTGTGGAAAGTGGTAAATAAAGTGATGTTAAGTACAAAAGACCTAATGTTCAAAGAAAGACTGGCAAGTAAGTCCATATACCATTGATGAGATAGTATTTACCAATGCAGTCAAGTTATGACTGCCAACTTTGATGAGAATTCACCCAGTAGTGAATGTCAGTTGAAGAGTGTGATACAAGAACCAAGTAGGGGAACAGAAAAAAGAAGAATTAAAACTAGTAGAAGTAGAAGGAGTCAAAGAATGGGAGGTAGAAAAAATATTGAACAAGAGAAAAGTGAGGGGAGTAGTAAGATATCTAGTAAGGTGGAAGAGATTTATGGTAAAACATGACAGCTGGGAGAGGGAGAAAGACTTAGAAAATACAAAAGATGTAGTAGCAGAGTTTGAAGAGAGAATGAGCATAGAAATAAGAAGACAAGAAAAGCTAAATAAGATAGAAGAAAGAGACTTTAGGAGGGGAGAGTTGCCAGGGAAGTATATGGCAAAAATGTTGTATGGATAAAATAATGAAAAATTCAAAAATGAGTATCTAAAGAAATTGGAAAGAAATTAGGAAAAGTAGAAGGGAAAGGATAAGATGATATGGGGAGATAAAACAAGTTTCTCCAGGAGAAGGAACCTTGAAGAGGGGTAATATCAGATCTACAAAGTTTAGACCCAAGTTTCTTTTGACTTTCATTTTGATCTTATTTTTCTTTTTTTTTCTTCTCTTTTTTCTTCTATCCTAGGAACAGAGGTTAGGGTTTGGGGCATGACATCATGATTATACTATCACAAGTCATATGACATGGTCACCATAATGGTCATAGGTCATAAAGTAGCAATAGTAAGAAATAGAAGACTATGGAAGAATAATGTTATGATCTTAGCTTAGAGCTCAGGTTGTACTTAGGCAAAGACTTAAGAGGAGATGAGGGATTGATTCAAGTGGTAAAGTGTAAGGATACAGAAGTGTATCTATGCTATATATATATATATATTAGCTATAAAGAAATAGTCTATTGTACATAAGACAAACCAGTTATAAAACATAAGGGTGAAGTAAGGATATAGCATCTACTATATGAGACACTGACTGAGACTATTACAGTGTAGCCAATCATGTCATCATTACTCTTGACTCTAGTCCATGTTGCCTCTAGGAGGCATCAATCATAACAGATAATATCATGTAATATGTATAATACATGTTGACCTTAAGATAAACATATAGTCATTAGGGTAGGCTAAAGTAGTAGTAGTATAGACCATGGGAACTCAGTATATAAGGTAGACAATCCAATACAAAGTTCTCTATCAAGTTCTCTTATGTAAACCCTATATAAGGTTCCTTTTCTTGACCCACTCTAAGATCTTGAGATTGTAACATAATTCTTAAATATAATCTTAGTCACTGAGTACTAGTGTTTAAGATATATAGATATTCTGTAGTTTCTTATCTTGAAAATCAACTAGTATAGTATACTATTCTGGATACTTATACTTAAAAGTCTAACTTCTTTCATATTTTACTTTCTATTAATACTCACTTTCTAAATATGACTATTATCATATATAGAGGCACAATACATCCACAATATATTCACTAAAGCCAAGGTTATTCAGAATCTGTATTTGTATATTATAAATAATAATCTTATACCTCTTTTAATATCTTTCATAATTTTCCTGTATATAGTTTTCTTTTCCAGGCATATTATTTACCTAATACTAGGAGCTCTAATAAAAGATTATCTAAAAGGAAAGAGACTATAGGACAATGATCATAGAAGTAATAGTAGCAAATAGAGTATAAGATACAAGTATAGCTAAGTTTATAAGGTTTAGAGTTTAAAAAAGCCAGATCAGTATCACAGGCTTATGGTAGGGTTTATAGTAAGTAGTTAGTACTATGAGCTTGTAGCTGAATTTTGCGAATGAGGTGTAAAAGAGTTAGATTTTCTAATATCATCTTATATTATCTTATCACAACTTAAAACTAAGAAATAGATCAAAAGAAGAACTTTGTATTGGTTTAATATAAGAGAACTTGATGGAGTTTTAAGTACAAAGTGTTTATCTTATATACACTTAGCTAATGGTTTGTATTATACTAAACCTAGCCTATTCTAAAAGATATATAGTATAATATTATTGTTCCAGAACCTTCTATATCTTTTTGTGATACATGATTGTGTGACTGTGACTTGTGACAGATGTGTAACAGTTTTTGTAAGTATCATGCTAATCTTATTTTAAAAAATTATCAATTTATTACACAGTATTAGAGTTGTGAACAATGGACTTTATTTTATTCTCTTTTTCTTTTCATCTTACTTTCATTTTATTTTTTACTTTATTTAGGGTTAGGGTTTAGCATGACATCACTGTTACACTATTACAAATGATCACAAGGTGTAACTCAGTGTCACACAATCACATATCATAATAAAAGGACATAAAAGGTTCTAGAATAATAATGTTATATAGTATATTTTATACATGTTGATCTTAAGGTTTACACATGGTCTTTAAAATAGGCTAGATACAGTAGTAGCATGGGCCAACTAGTGTAGTATATAAGATAAATACATTGTACTGAGAATTCCATTAAGTTCTCTTATGATTAATCTAATCTAAGATTTACTCTTTAACTCTAAGTCTTAAGATATAACACATAGGGCACAATGGCAGTCCATGGTAGCTACATCATGACAACTTACATAAGGATGAACAAAACATACAAAAGAAAAAAAGGAAGAAGAGTAATAAAAGAAATAACTAATATATAAAACAAATAGTAAGAACTACTATATCTTTATGAAAAGAAAAGACACTAAAATTAAATTTGAGAAAAGCCAGTAAATGACTCAATGTAGATTTTGATGAATTCTAATACTTATTATATCTCCTACATTTATGAAGGATATGATATCTTGTTTCAATTAGATATACTCTATATAGACAGCTAAAGTTCTCTCTCAGAAAAAACCTTAGATGATATTCTCCTATAGAAGTATAGTTTGTAATAGCTCTAGTGGCCCTTGCACATAGTAAATTTGAATGGCTGAATCACTTGATCCACAAACCTCTTTAATGTATAAGGGTTTGATAGTATAAAGTTCATTATCTAAAAGATCAAGGAAATAATTACACTTGAAATCTGACACTTGAAATGTCATTTGCCAATTTTTGATGATATTGTCACATTCTTCTTTCTTATCAAAGTCCTATGACTCTTTGCAAGGAAATATCAGAATAAGATTGAATTTCTTTATGTCTTTGTCAATTGATTAATAATAGAGCTATTTATTATTACTTGAACAATCTCAGAATTCCATGGAATTCATTAAGTGCTTAAGGAAGAATAATCTAAGATCTTTTGTTATAGTAATTGATTGTAGTTAATAAGGATAAACTATAGAATCAAAGATACATTGATCTACATGAATTATATCTGTAATGACAATAATATAAGTAGCTTCTAGAATTTGGATAGCTTGGTTAATCCCATATCTGATAACAAAGAGTTCAGCCTCAGTTGAAATGATATTAACAGCATAATGAATTGTCTTCTTGACATCATTAAGATGAGAATAGATATAAGAAATAGATATAACAATAATATTTCTAATATTAGCATCAGAAACAATAATGATAGATTTGGAATCTACTAATGTATTTGAGAAGATATTGTTGAGATTACAAAGATGAGTAGCTTTGCTTTCTTTATTTTTGTAGCTTTCTTGATAAAAAGAAAAATGACTAAAAAAATTGTCAATTAATCTAAAGTCAGAAGAAAATTCACTATTAAAAAATCAAAATATAGAAAAATTCCATTAAGATAATTGTTGGCATCTACAATAGAACTCTTGGTTTTAAGTTGCTGTCTAGTGGTCATATTTTCTAAGAAGAAACAATATAGAGAGAAGTTATTAGCATGTCTGCTTTTAAGAAGAGTGCTGATCATATGATTTGACAGTAATATAGAGGTTCTGATTTGATGTCTTTCACTAAGTCTCTGAAAATATAAATAAATGAGAATTAAGCTGGCAATAGCTTCAACTCCCTATATAAGAGAGGTGCAAAAGCATCTGTAATCTAGAGAACAGCTCTATATTGTATTTTTCTGAGTTCCTTGAGAAGATATAAAAGTTGCTTTTAATGAGAGAGTAGACCTCTTGTTGAATTTCCCAGAATTTTTATACATTTGATAGTAAACAATACTTTATTAGAGTAAAAATTGATATGTTGTTGGAAAGACAACTTTCTGTTGAAGATAAAACCTAGATACCTCCAGCTGTCTTTTAAGTGAGAAGTAGGTTTTCTGAGAGGGCTAAGATTGAGAGGAGAGAGGTTAAGAGGAGAGAGGTTAAAGAGTTTATGAGATTTAGAAAAGTGAAAAACCTTGGATTTTCTATATTTTATAACTAGTCCAAACTGATTAAGTAGAGACAAAATAATGTTATAACTACAGAAAAGAAAAGCATTTGTTTTTTCCAAAGATTTTTCTTGTAATACAAGAAGTTCATTGTCAACAAAAGAAAGAGATGATACTGGAATATTGAGATTTTTCAATCTTTTCTCAAAGATATGAAAAAAATAGAAAAAAAAAGCAAAACCTTGTTCTACACCTACATCCACATCAAAAAAAGGAGAAATGAAATCATTTCACAAATATTGAGTTTTTCTACCAATTAAATAATTAGAAAGAAACAAAGAGGCTTTGGAATTGAAATCAGCTTTGCTCAGTATTAGAGAAAGTAACTAATATGTCACAAACTTCATTCAGTTTTTATCCCTACAACCAGTGGACTGATTTTTACAAACTAAATTGCACTAAAAAGCCCTAAATAAGAGCTATCTGCACATATATGAAATGTACAAAAGCAACAACAAACAACTAAGATATCAGATCATTAGTAACTGTAAAAGCTTTGTTTGCTAATATCTCATGAATAGCTATACAGATTTGCACAATCAAACTTGTGTTGGAAAGTACTCATTAAACTGTTTCCAATAATATATAGTATATCTCATAGAAATAAGTATTGATAGAGATACAAGTATATTAATATAGTGACATAATTAGTTACCTTCTAAAATTAGCCTGACAGCTACTATGACAGATGTCAGCTTCTATCAGGTATGAGTTTTGATTATGTGATGAAAACAGCTTGTATACAGATCACCACTCTTTTGTATATATACCTCTATGTCTAAGGGTTAGACCTCAGACTTAATAACATCAATTATTTCTGTTGATATTACTCATCACCTATTATCATTATCTCCTTATACTGAACCTCTGAAACACTATTAAGTTCAAGTATCACAACTAGTGAGTAGCTCATTTTGTGATATAATAATTAAGCAATAGAAATAACTGAGTAATATCAAAGGCCAATATGCTTGTTTGAAGATTTTTGACCCATCCCAAATAAATAATATGAGTGAGAAAGACTCCCACATCAATGGTCAAATACTGTTTCAAACCTCATAATTGCTTCAAATATACAAAATTCATAGAAATTGATTGTAATT
Organism: Leucocoprinus gongylophorus; assembly: GCA_022457215.2. NCBI lineage: Eukaryota > Fungi > Basidiomycota > Agaricomycetes > Agaricales > Agaricaceae > Leucocoprinus > Leucocoprinus gongylophorus. The sequence goes on from JAJOHK020000071.1 coordinate 26,743, forward strand.
AAAGTCTTTCACAGATAACCTTTTCAATGAATTTTCTCAGAGTGTTTAAAAGAACAATCAGTTGAAACATTTTTGGAGAGTTGTAAGCTATCTTGTTAGGCATATTAACAATATTAGTAAGGTATTTATTGTTTTTGATGACTGCCTTAAGATGTCTCCATGAAATATGATCTAGTTCAGGAGTGGATAAATTGTTGCATTTGACAATAGCACTCTTGAATTTTTCTTTGGAGAAAAGAGGCTATTTACATATTTATTTCAATGAAAGTTCATCTCAAAGACTAGGGTTAATTTAACAATTCTGTGCTGGATTAAACATTTGATGTAACACCTACTATAGATTGTTGATTTTGATACATAGTTGGCTATTAAATTGCAATGCTTTAATTACTGGTAATTTGCACTTTTTAACCTAGCTCATGAAGTTTTATGATCTATGATTTTTTGACAATATTTCTTGAATTTTGTTATCAAAGAATATGTATTTCATTTTCTTGACAACTCATTTAAAAATCCTCCAGTTCTCAATTATTTTGGAAAATCTGTAATTAGTCAATTTGTTCTAACACTCCTTATTCCACCATGCTTTGGAGCATTTAGTAATATTGACACAGTGCAAATATTTGTACCAGATAGATTTGGAAAATCTTAAATATTCTTGAACTATAACTTCAAAAGAATCTTTGTTTTGTACATGCAAGGCATCAATGTTTCCTACTGCTTTGGTGAGATCTGAAATAAAGTTTGCTTCTTCCTTACTGTTCTTGATAATGTTCCAATGCTTTTTATGCAAGAATTCTTTTTCAATAAAAATATTGATGATTAAAGGAGTATGGTTCAATAGATACTAAAGTTCCAGTAGAATATGGTAGTTATTGATTTCAATTGAATTCAGGTGAACAAAAAGTCAATTTATGACCAAGTTTGCATTATTAAGGTTATTGGCATATCAATTTGGTACCTGTTAAATAGGAATTGATAATTTAAGATCAAAAGAATCAGCTATTTCCAAGAGAGAGTTGCTATGAGTCAAGTAAAAGAGATAAGAAAGATCCTAATTACTATCTCTGATATTAAAATCTTTAGCCATGACTAGGACATTACAAAGATTAGCTTTAGTACCTTTAAGATACTTCAAAGCTATCTGATGTTCATTGGAATAAACATTGATCATGAAGAAAATAGAACTATTATTGAAGAATGAGAAACAGTTGATGTTTCCATGATTAAAAATGTCTTTTCTAAAAGAGGAGTGTAAGTAAGCAAGTCTCATATTGATATAAGTGATGACTCTTGAATGGTCATAGTCAATGATCAAAGACCTAAAAAATATAAGCCAGTTAGAATGATTAGAAACACTTACTACTTTGTCTCCTTTCTTGTTAGAAGAACTCAGAATAGAGCAAATGAATACCCATAATGGTTCCTGGATAAAAAGAATGTCAAAGTCTTTCTTGGTTTCTAGGATAATGTTAGTGAAAATCCTGTTCTTTTGAATATTCTGTGAAAAAAGACAAAGATTTTTTAAAATCATATATCTTCACTACCTACAACTAAGTGAATTAACTTGCTTCTATTATTGCAAAGTTCTTGATATGTCTTTGAATGCCATTCTTTATTGAAGCAATGCTTTTAGAAGAGATAAGTATTAAAGTTAGCTTGATAGTTACCATTACAATTCAAGTACTTGAAGCTATGAGAACATAGTTCTTCTTGTTTGGTTTTTAGTCTGAGCTAATCAATCTTGAAGTTGGCTTTACAACATCAAGTAAAGTACCTATGATGTTCCATCTTGTGAGATCTGTTACACTTAACACACTTCAAGTCTTGAGCACAGCACACAAAAGTTATATGTCCCTACTTCTAGCAATTCTTGCATTGGGGAATACTAGGGTTTATATTCACTCCTCAAATGGTAGTAATATAGTTGCTGACATTAAAGCATCTGTTAATTAGTCATTCAGCTTTTGTACCACTTTAGGTGTCCCAAATATCAATCCAGATAATCACCATATCAGATTTAGGCAATGCCTTAATAACATGTAGTTTTGAAGCTAGGCACATATCATTAAAGATATGTGTAGATTGGATGATGGATTCAATAATACTAGAGTTGATTGGAATATTAGTATCTTCCATAATATAAGGAATATTTATCATTTTGAGGTAAGATTTTGATTTAAAAAGATGAGAAGACATGATATTCTCTGATTTGATAATATCTACATTCTTAATGTAGTTCTCAATAGTATTGAGGTCAGATTGGGATGCAACCTTGTTTGTCATGATGATAAAATCTTGATAATCAGTGCAAACAAAGTTAGCCAAGATTTTGAACTTGATGTTAGAAATATATTTGCCAGATAAAGATATGAACTTAGAAATGTTGTTAGAGCCCATAGGTACTATAACCTGTCATCTAGAAGACCTCTTTGTAATCATGTTGATTCTTGGCTTTATCTTACCTGGATTATTAATAGTCTTGTATATTTCTTTTATCTTACCTGGATTATTAATAGTCTTGTATATTTCTTTTATTTTCTTTGATAAAATATTAGAAAAGCTTTCTTTGATTTTCAATATTTCCTTAACATTAGAGAATGAAGCTTGCACATACAAACATCTATCAGAGTGGATCTTACTTGCAGTTTCAAGTCTAATAAAATAGTATCTTATCTTGAACTTCACCTAGCTCAAGCAGTATAACTTCAAAGTTGACTCACAAAAAAGAGAAGTTGTTATGATAAGATGTTTTATATGCTGCACTAGTTGCTAAGGCCTTTGAAAAACTGAGAAATACTAATTATATGTCTTAACCACTTGTCACTCTAGTTCATTTTTTATCATAGCCAAAAACTTAGAGAACCTACTTACAACTCTACAAGTAACTAGAAACTACACAGAAGAGTTAGAAGACTATTTTTATTTAATCTGACTAATCCTAGAACCCTTCATCTTCAATATTAAAGCTACAGTAAATCTATTCCAATGTCTGTCTAAAGCTTTTTACTGAAATCAATCTATGAACTATGCTTTTCTTTTCTTCATATATTCAATATTTCAAATCTGTCTTTACAAAAGAAGACTTTGATGTTCTTTGTTGTTAGAATTACCTATTGTACTCTTACTTCTGGAAGAATTTTGATTTTTTCAGGATTTTCTTACTTGGACTGAATAGAATAGAAGATAAAACTCTATAAATCTCAGCTTACTTATCTGTATTATGTGTTTCTGTCTTCTTGTCTGGTTTATTGCTAAAGTTCTTTAAAATAAACTTAGATTGTCATATGCAAGCCCACCCATCTGGAAATTACATTCCCATAATAATATTGCTTCTGAATTATACAAGCCCACCTTCTATGGTGGTACAGCAACCCTCTGGATATTCTGTCTTCCACAGCGGAGATACTCCTATTCAACTTGGTCTTCCATGATGGAGTTATCCTATCAGTGTCTCAACACTAAAACCTTTGCTCAGGGTAATAAGGGTTTTACCACTGAAACCCTGAACATCTTTTATACTATCTGTTTGTATATAAGACTAGTAGTTACACTGCAATTTGCTAGTCTGATAATTGACAAAGATAACTCTTATTGAACTTGATCTCTGGTGTTCAACAGCAACATACCAATCAGCACTCACTCTTACCTCAGACTTCTTCCTATCATCTAAAGTTGCAACCATGCAGCAGATAGATAGCACAGCATATAAGCTAAAGCCAAGGTCATTCCTCAAGTCTGCTCATCTCTGAGTCTATTCTGTAGACTTCTACCCTAGTATGAACTACACCTGACATAGATACAACATTCTATCAAAATATTCTATTATAATTGTCAGTTTTCAAAGAGTTCTATCTAGCTTTGTATATGAATGAGATGAAAGACTAGACAGCCTAACCAAATCCAGAGAGTACCAGAATATCTTTTTCCATATTATCTGCTAATTTTCTGTTTTGAATAAATTCAGCTATTCAAAGAAGCAAAGTTGAGATATTCTTAAAGTTAATGTTTAAGAATTTGGTAGTCTCAAAAAGAAATAATGGTAATACTTCCCTATTCCAAGAGTTAGGCTCTGCTAGTTGTTTGTCTCTATATAAAATGGAAGATAATTCAAGTCTTTAAGGTTTGTATATGTTCATGCTATAGTAAAACACACTTTCACCTTGCAGATTAGATATATTACTTGGTATAGTTGTTGTGACTTAAGACTCAAAAGTTAGAACCAGAATTTAAATCTTAGATTGGATTAATCACAAAAGAGCTTGATAGAGTTCCTAGTACAATGTATTGATCTTATATACTACTCTTGTTAGTTTTTATTTACTACTATACCTAACCTACCTTAAAGACCATATATTAACCTTAAAAGGCAACATATGTTGAACATATTGTATAATATCATTGTTCTAGAAGCTTTTACCCTATTCTCTTGTAATCACATAACTGTATAACTATGATATTATGCTAAACCCTAACCCTAAATAAAGAGAAACAAAAATAAAAACAAAATAAAAATGAGAAGGGAAAATGAAATAAAGTCTAATATTCACAACACTGACAATAGTAGCCTTGTTATAAATGTTAACATCTCTCTTCTTAAGAGAAGCATATGAGAGTGAAAAGCCTTAAGATATATTGAATTCTTCAACCTAGTCCACTTAAAAGAGGTCATTATTCTAAGCTTCTATTCTTTCAACATATAAAATGAAGAAAATACTGGAATGTGTTAACATCTCTCTGAAGATGTTATTACTTGATATAACTGATCTTCCCTTCAAGGTGTCTACTTCCATATTCATGCTGTTATTATAGTAGGTTGTAGAAGTAGTAAGAGTGTTAAGAAGCAATGATAGGTGATATTACATCACATTCCTTTGTTTTAAGTTCAAAAGAAAAAAAAAGCCAAGATAAAATAAAATAAAATAAGCAAAGAAAGTAAAAAGAAAAGAAAAATGGAATAAAGTCAATTTTACTATTCACAATTCTGACAGCAATAGTGCCAGAATAAACACTTGTTATTATCAACAATATAGTTCTCTTTATAATTTAAACACTTGAAAATATAAGAACAAGATATATCAGCTATAGTAGTCTTACTGAAAGAGTTAAATTTAGGATTGGCCTTGTAACACCATGCTTAAAGTCTGTAGTTTTCCACTTAATATAGGCCACCATATTTTTTATATTTAGTGTCTTAAACATAATAAGTATGTATTAAATGTTGTATTACAATTCAAGACTTAGAATTCAGTTAAGAAGAGAATCTTGTATTAGATTAACATGAGAGAACTTGATGGAGTCCCAGTTACAGAATGTCTACTTTATATATACTTAGCTAATAATCTATACTATACTAAACCTAACCTACTCTAAAGGATATGTAGTATAATATCATTGTTCTGAAATCTTCTATAATATTATGTATAATATATAATCATGTGACCATAAATTGTGACTGTGTCATGTCATGTGACATCATGCTAACTCCAACCCTAAGTTTTAAATAAAAAGATAAAATAAATAGAAAATAGAAAAGCAAAAAGAAGTGAAAATAAATAACAGTCTCTCAAACTATAACTGTTACAAATCAAAGACCTTAGGGTTGGTCAATGAAAAGAACCTTGTATTGGGTTAACACAAGAGAACTCGATAAAAAACTCTGTACAAGATTGTCTACCTTATATACTAATACCTAATAGTTTGTATGAGCTATTTCTAGCCTATTCTAAATGACCATGTGTATGCCTTAAAGTCAACATATGTTATTACACGTTACATGACATCATCCTTCCAGAACCTTCTATGTCCTTCTATTATCATGTGACTTGTAACCATGTCATCTGATGTAACCTACTATATAACAGTATGATCTTGTCACTCTAACCCTAACCCTAGATTCTAAAAATAGACAAAAGGGAATAAATCGAAAATAAAATAAAAATAAGAAAAGAGAATAAAAAAGTTAAGTCCTCTTCTTACATTCTTAACAATAGCAGTATATTGTCCAAAAGTTAAATAAGTGATTAATAAGAGTCTTGTCTTTAGAACCTCTTTAAGAATCTCGGATGTCAATCCAAATCACTGATAAATCAGAGCTAAGAAATACTAATATGATACTCTTAAAGAAAAGAGAGCTAAAAAAAACTACTACTATCTAGATAAAAGTAATAGGCAAAAAAATGTTAAATTTTAAGTAGATGACACCTAAAATCTTTAGAAAAGATTTACTGAGGTAAGTAAGACTTCACCTTAGTAGGAACTCTATTAAGTTCTCTTATGTTACTTGATATATAAGTATACCTTTTATCTTAACATTTAGACTTAAGTTATAACATAAGATGTATAGAGTAACCAGATAGTAACAACACATAGTGATCACCATTCCACAGCTCAGTATTATAAGCAATGTTTTCATTTTCCAATTGGGAGGATAACTCAGCTGATCTATGAATCAGGTTAGATAGTCTAAACATAAAAGCTTGTAGTCTTTGAGTACTTTTGAAGATATTTTATTCTCTAAAAACCAAGTCTATACTCTCCTTAGCAAACATCTGGTTATTCCAGCTCATATTAAATGCTGTTTCTTCAATAATTAAGGCAAAAAAAAGCAGCAGAAAGCTTAAGAAAAGGTATTTTCTTAGAGAAAAATCTATCTATAGTCATTCTTAGAGTAGTAAGCATCTTAGGATCTAAACCTATATTTTTCTTCTCAGTTTCTTCTAAAAAATATAAAACTATAGTCTCAGAAGAGATATTCCTGAAGGTAAAAGAAGCAGAGACATTTCTTGAGAAGTACCTTATAATATAATAAGTTTGAGGTCTTTCTCTTGAATATTTGTATTACATTCTGTTCTAGCCATCTGTATCAAGATATACAATTTTAGTATTTCAACCTCTATATAATTATTCTTGATCTGACTTATATGACATCATTTATGTTTGGACTGAGACTGTTATACTCCTATCATATTATATATATATAATATATCTTATTTTGTAGGGAGTTCATATCTTCTATTGTAAACTCTAGGTATGTTTGTATTCATTATATCATGGTATATTCTAATTACATCTTCTATTATGAACTCCAGACCTACTCTGCATGTTATTTGTTACTGCTCTACCATCCTTTGTTAATCCATCCCAAACCATGAATAATGCTTACTCCTTCATCCACACTCTTTAATTACTTCTAGTGCAAATCATCTCTCTCTATTCTCTCTCAGATATTCTTGCTGGTTCTTTTCCAAACTTTATAGACTTCTATCCCCAGCATCCAAGAATCACTAGTAAACCAGAGTAACTTGCTTAACAGTTTTCATTCCAGATAACTATCTTAGATAGTATATCTAGTATATAAACTGGTATTTTACACTGTATTAGCTTTATCCTAAAAATCAACCAAAACTAATCCCCTCTTCCAATGTTAGTGACAACATATCTTACCACCCTCTAGTAGTTCCAATCCACTAGAATTTATCAAATCTCCTTCCAAAATATATAACCAGTACAACTTATAAAGATGTAGCATATAGGCTGAAGCCAAAGATTGTTCTGACTTTGTCTTTCATGTTCTCAGATAGTGCACAACTAATTTATTTGAACTTCCAAAATGCCTCATTAAATCTTGGATAATGAGATATGAACCATGTCTAACAGCCTGTAATATTATAAAGATCATAAGAAAACTATGTGATTAGTTATAGAGTAATTAAACATGAAACAGAACTAGATATATTTATATTAGAAGAGTATAAGTAGACTAAAAGAAAAATATTCTTTTCCACAGATGTTTTGAGCAGACTAAATACTAGGTAACCATTATCTATAATAAAGTTGGATGAATCAAATGTGTTTGGATAAGTATATAATACACTATCTCAATACTTGCAAGCTCTCAAAGTCTATATCTGTATACAATATAAATTGTCAGAGTTAAAGACAGTGAACTTAAATTATTTTTATTTCTTTTCTCATTTTTATTTTATTTTCTATTTAAATTTCTTATTTTTGGGCTTAAAATTAGGTGTTAGTATGCCCCCACTACTACTAACCCCTGCCATCTATAATAAAAGGCCCAGAAACCTCAAGAAATGACACTCCAAAAATACCAAAACACACAAATTGCACAGAGATGGACATTTTACCAGGATATTCTCCTGACAACTACAATGAGATGAGAGGAAGAAGAGTCTCACACAAATCACAAGGTTCCAAGGATTTATCTATGTCTTCCACCAAGTCCTCAGTTGTTTACCATGAGAGAATGGAATGTAACAATGAAGATATCGACATAGACAACAATTCTCATACTTTGTTGTACAAAACAACATAAGAGAAGGCCTTTCAAGTCAGCAAGGTAGCTGACACTAACAACAGCACAGTTACCACAACTCCACAATATGTTCCCTCTGAGCATCCCAACACAACATCTACTCATGTTGATGATGCAGTTATTAATATTCAATCACAGTATGATCTAAATGCACCAATAGAACCTGATCTTTAGAACAGCAGTTTCTATCCAATCTCACTCCATAGCTCTATCAAACACATTGCTTCAGATTCTAAGAACATCAAGGACTTGCTTAACTTTATAGCTAAATACATCACCAACAAACAAGTCAATACAGCCAAATCTAATGATTTGGAAAATTTCAAGGGTATTGGAGAAGCAATTTGGAATCTCATCTCTTTGGTGTATCAATCTAAATAAGACTTTCTTATAACAGACTAAAACGCTATTTCTCTTAGAAAAAAAATTTCAGACAAACTCACTCCTAGGATTATCCCACTGTCCAATCATAACAACAAAATAGTGAACAAGTCTATTCCAGCCAACATTGAAAAAATTCCACCCTCAACCCTAGCCAAGTCACAGAAGGAGGTCAACCAGATCTCCAAGTATTTCAAGAATATCAAACCCATCAACAGATCCAACCCTTCCAACAAATCATATATTCAAGCCTCCAAACAATCCTATGCACAAGTATCCAAGCAGACAAATAACACTACTGAAGTTATCAAAATCAAGGATACTTTCCCTGCTCTAAATGCTCAAAAAATTCATAAAATTGTCAATAGCTCTTCAAAACCTAAGCCACACATTCAAATGACCACCAAAGGTCTTTTAAGGAAACAAGTCATAATTCTAATAAGTAATGACAACATTAACAAATTCATGAAAGACAGCTCACTTCATGTTGCAAATATTAACTAGTCTTTAAGAAATGCCAAATCTGTGGTCTTAGTCAACGTTATTTGTTCAGACATTTCTGTCACAATTGTTACAAACAAGGTCACAGTTCAATCCAATCTTTATATTATTGAAAATTACATAAAGAAAGTCAAAGACATCAATACTGTCAACATGGACATCCCCCAATTATCCCAATCAAAGTCCTATTTGAAAATCATAAGCATTCCCTACTTCCCTCATGATTCATCTAATAAATGTCTTACACCAAGTAAGGTTGAAAGCATTATTAAACAAAATCAAATATTTGACAATGTTGTTCTCATGTCAAAACTGTGTGTCATCAAAGTGTCACCCAAGTCTGATATGTCAATTATTTGGATTGACATCTAGGATATTTAGAGTGGAAGTAAGGCTAAAAGTCTTATTAACAGGTGTTTCAATGTAGGAAGGTTTATTGCAACCATTTGAGGAGCCAACATAAATCCTGGTATTCCTCAATACAAGAATTGCTGGTGATGGGGACATGTGACTATGTCCTGCTGTATCCAGTGCTCCAAGTACATCAAGTGCAATGGCCCTCACAAGACTGAAAACTATTGTCAATTTGGGTAGTATTGCAAAACAAATAAGAAAACTAATCCCCCTCATCTTGAGACAAAAAAAGGTGAACCATGTCCACATTCCTTCAAGTGCTCCAACTGTCATGGAGATCACCAAGTGGACTCCAACCTGTGTCCATTTTAGAAATATAAGTTCCATCATGAATGGCACATCAAGGAATATAACAAGATCTGTGAAAATAGGTCCAACTCAATTCGCTCAACTGCAAATGATACTACACAATGATTTGTGACATCCTAAAATTATTTTCTCAAAATGTTAGGAAAAACAAATTAATCATCAATACAATCTTAGAGACTCAGTTTTCATACAACATTATATTCTTTCAAGAACCTCTATAATCAATCATTTACTCTATCCCTAGCTCCAATAGTCACAAGGGAGAGCTTCTTGTTGGCATCCTCCACTACCCCAATTGGCTTACCTTTGCCAGATTTCCTACCAATCAGTCTGACTCTCTAAGAGTCATGACTTATATCAACATTTGTGTTTCATGTTTACAGTTTTCTATCACAAACTTCATTCAACTTGTATCTCCACAACCAGTAGACCAATTTTCACAAACTAAGTTATTCTGAAAATCTTCAAATGAGGGCTATCCACACATATATGGGATATACAAAAGCGACAACAAATGACTGAGATATCAGGCCATCAGTAGCTGTAAAAGCTTTGTCTGCTAATATCTCATGAACAGCTGAATGGTTTCACACAATTGAACTTGCATTGGAAAGTGCTTATCAATCTGTTTCCAATGATATATGATGCATCTCAAAGCAATAAGTATTAGTAGAGATACAAGTATATCAATATAGTGACATAATTAGTTACCTTTTAAAATAAGCCTGACAGCTGCTATGACAGATAACAGCTCCCATCAGGTATAAGTTTTGATCATGTGATGACAACAGCTTGCACACAGACTATCACTATTTTGTATATATATCTCTGGGTCTGAGGACTAGATCTCAGACTTAACAACATCAATTATTCCTGTTGATACTACTCATCATCTATTATCATTACCTCCTTATACTAAACCTCTGAAACACCATTAAGTTCAAGTATCACAACTAGTGAGTATCTTATTTGTGATAGTTTTCCCTATGAAATAATATTTTAAACCACAGAGATATTTTCTGTATTTCTTTTTCTAATCAGGGTTCTATTTATTTCATGATTAACATCTATTCTGACTCTTCTCAGTCAGCCTTAAAGTATCTAAAGAATACTGAGTCCAACATTCACAATATTATTATTATGATGGGTAATTTCAATATCAGAGATAGTATCTGGGATTCTAATTTTCCGTTTCACTCTAGTCATAGTAATTTGTTATGGAACACTTTAGACACTAACTTTTTCTTCTTCTTTTTCTTTTATCTATTTTTCTTGATTTTATATTTCTTTTCTTTTGAATTTTTTTTTCTTTTTCTTTTTCTTTTTCTTTTTAGTGATGATGAAGAGGCATATGATATCACAGTCACATGACAGGTCACATGATATGATGTCATGGGCCTAGAATGTAGTAGAAGGATCTGGAAGATAACATTAGGACACATGTATACAATATGGTGGCCTTGAGTAAGAAATGAGGTGGACATGAGGATGTAGCACAGACCATGTGTATTCTGTATATATAGGACTCTAATTTAGTAGAGACTTCTTGTCAAGTTCTCTTGTGATTTTCCCCACTTGATTGCCTACTGAGAGCTTTACTCGCTTGTGTAGCTATTGGACTTTGTATCTAGTGGTTGCCCCAACATAATTCTCTTTTTGATATTATAGACTCATTTTCTTTAGATATTTCTAAACCTCTCAAAAACATCTCTACTAGATTTTCTAACAACAATCACAATGCTAACTCTGTTCTAGATTTAGTATTCCTTTGCCCCTCTTCTCCAGAATTCAACTGCCATTGTATTCACCCAAATTGAAGACTTTCATCAGACCATGCTCTAATCACTGTTAAAGTATCCATTCATGAAGAAAGAATATCACATACATGATGATCGCTAGTAAAAGGAAGTGATGAAGAAAATCAGTTCATCGAAAATGTCATCCAAATCATAAAAAATGTAAATGCAATCATTATTCAAAATGCTGAAACCCTTAAAGAGATGGTTCAATCAATTTCATCTAACATTGAAGAATCATGGCAAAAGAATTCTAAACTGATAAAAATCACAAGACACTCCAAAGCATGGTGGAACAAAGACTGTCACCTATCACTTGAAAAATATTGTCTTTCTTGAAGTCTTGAAAACTGGCGTAACTTCAAAAGCATAGTCAAGAAAACTAAGAGGTCTTTCTTTGATGACAAAATTGAAGAAATTGCTAACAAAAAGTGCAGCCTATAAAATCTCATGAATTGGGTCAAGAAACACAAGCTCCCTGCTATCAAAGCTATTCAGTATGAAGGACACTCATATATCAAGCTTGAAGATCTTTGGATCACTCTACACAATTCCTTTAATTCTGCTCAGACAAGAGAAATTGATATTCATGTTTTAGATGAAATCCCTAACAAACCTATGAGAAGTTGGAATCCTTTTTCCAAGCAAGAATTAATCAATGCAATTGAAAAGTGCAATAATTCATCTGCCCCAGGTCTAGACAAATTAACTTGGAACCATATCAAGTTCATTATAAGAAATGAAGATTGTGTCTTCAAACTTATAGATATCGCTAACACTTGTATAGATTTGGAATATTGGCTATCTCATTTCAAAACCTCAACAACAATCATAATTCCCAAACCTAACAAGTCTGTATATGACTTTTCTAAACTATAGTTCTCAACATGATTGGAAAACTTTTTGAGAAAATAATTGGAGAATGTCTCCAATTCCACACAATCTCCAATAGCTTTATTTACCATAGTCAATTAGGAAGTCTTAAATAGAGGTCTACCATGGATGCTGGTGTCATTCTTACTTATATTATTTATTCAGGATGGGTTAAAAATCTTATTACAAGCACTCTAGCATTCAACATAGCTCAGTTTTTCCCTTCCTTGAACTACCAGCTTCTCCCTCTCATTCTTGACAAGACATACCTGGACTAAAAAGTGTCCAACTTCTTCAAAAATTATCTAGTAAGAAAAAAAACCAGTTATTGTTGAAACAATTTTATTTCTCCTTCATTTGACATTAATGTTGGTGTTGGTCAAGAATCTGTGCTATCACCTATTCTTTCTGCTCTTTATCTTTCTCCTGTGTTTCATTCTTTGGAAAAATATCTAAAAATTCTAAAAACTTCTATCTTTATGATTTCTTTTGTAGACGATACATTGTTCATTTCTTAAAACAAGTCCATCTTACATTCAAACGCTAATCTTTTTTTAACTATAATATCATTTCATCTCTTCTTTTGAAATTCAGTCTTATTGTCGAACATGGGAAAACTGATGTTTTTCACTTCTCTAGATTACATGGAGCATTCGATTCCTCTTCCCTCAACCTTTCTCCTATTGGAGGTCCTTTACTCCTCCCTAAAGAAACCTAGAAATATCTGGGCTTCATTTTCAATCACAAACTCATATTTAGAAATCAATATGATTTCTATTCCAACAAAGCAATTTCTACTACCAAATGTATGAAGTTGCTTGGCAATTCATCAAGAGGTATCAACCCTCTTCAAAAAAGAAGACTCTATAGATGTTGCACTCTACCTATTGCACTATATGAGTTTCCACTATGGTACTACAACAAAGCATCCAATTAATACCACCTCAACATCTTAAGGAAAATACAACAAAGAGCCACTTTCTGGATTACAGGTGCTTTTTGTATATTTCTCACCCTTGGAGTCAAAACTATTGTTGGTCTTGTCCCCATTCATCTCCATCTTAAAAAACTATATGGAAGATTCTTATTATGACAGTTTTCTCTTCCATCTAACCATATCATTCACAGTATCCTCAGTTCTGATGGGTCACAAGAACAGAAATACTATAATATATCCATTGACCACCTCATAGCTAAATAGAGAATTCAGTTGAAATCACCTCTTATTGACATCAGCGATAAGCATAACAAATGTTTCTCTTCCTTTTGTTTTTTCAATGAAGAATTTAAACCTGGAAATCATATTATTGATATTTTTCCAGATCAATTTTCTTTTCATTCTCATCTTACAAACATCAAAAAGCACATGAAAAACTTGGAAGAAGTCACATTTAAAGCATTTTCTAATCCCTTCTCCATTATAGTTGTATTAGATACTAGCATCAAGAACCAAGTTGCTACTTCTATCTCGCATATTCATTCCTTCAACAAACTTGTCATCAAAACCTTACATAGGGCAATCAATATAACTACAGCTGAGGCCAAGCTCTTTACTATCTAATGCAGCATTAACCAAGCAGGCACCAACCCCAATGTCAAGCATATTGTAGTTATTACTGACTCCCTCTATATCGCAAGAAAGATCTTTGACTCTTCCACTCACCCATATCAAATCCACTCAGCAGCAATTTCCATGGAACTTAGAGAATTCTTTTCCAAAGATTCTCAGAACCATATTGAATTCTGGGACTGTCCCAACAAACAATAGTGGGTCCTGTTGTGGCAACCACTTATCACAAAAACAAATGATAACACAAACAATAAACCTCTCAGTAGGGATATAAAGTGGGAAATTCACAAGAGAACTCGATAAGAAGCCTCTGCTAGATTAGTGTCCTATATATACTGTTACATGATGGTCTGTGCTATTCCTAGTTAAGCCTGCCCTTATGTCCATGCCTCTGCCTCATGTTCTACCTAGGCCACCATGTAGTGCCCATGTGCTTACTGTTTATCTTTTAGGCCCTTCTACCATGTTCTATGCTTATGATGTCACCTCATGTGACATGTCATGTGACTGCAAGGTCATGTGCCTTTTCTTTGTCCAGAGTAAAATAAAAAGAGAAAAAAAGAAAAGAAAAATTATCTATATCCAAGATGCTTTATAACATTAGGATAGGCTAGGTTTAGTTTATCATAGACCATTAGCCAAGTAAGATAGATACAAAGTATCTAAAACTCTATTGAGTTCTCTTATGTAATTTCTATGCAAGATTCTTTTCTTATCTTAACACTTTAGGGTTTGAATTATAATACCAATAGTATTCTAAACAAAGCTGGCTGTTGTAACAACCAACACTATAACAGTAAAGACATACACAAACTTCACAGAATTAAATAATATGACTAACAACAATGAGTGAAGAAGGTACCAAGATAGCAGTACCACCATTTTTCACTGTTAGAAGTAATCTCCTCACCCTTATTATAGTTGCTGTGTATAAGAGAACCCAATTCTTTATTGACATCAAACTCCACACAAACAAAAAACAGTTATACTAATATAGTAAACTAATTTAATTTTACCTTTTCTGTTAGCTCAGCATCTGTTCCACTAGATTGCAATGGACAGTAGAGTATTTAGAATAGTGATCACCTTCAGAAAATCTCATACTATTCTCTTAGGTTTTCCTGAAAATAAGTTGACTTGATTAGTATATCCTATAATACATACTTAGGTTTTTCTAAAGACACAAACTCCACTAAAACCCCACAGACTTTGTTCAGTCATCCTGACACTGTGGGCTTGGTTTTAGGATTGTGTTTCATTTAGTATATCACATGATCACATGTGCTATTCTCTGTGGACATGTTTCATGACATTTACAGTTGTCCATAGTTCACTGGGTGGCTCTTGAGTTATCTGATTGATTCCTAAGGCTACTAGGACCTCTTATTTATCACCTGCACTCAATTCTAACAAGGAGGCCACAGGCTTCTGATATCATATATAGGAGGAGCATCTGAGGTGAATAAGGTGGCATAGGTTTTAGGATATGTGTAGGAAGGATCAGCAGAAATTTGGAAGGACAATGTAATCAAGAAATTGACCAAAATACATTGATTGTCATATGTACTATACTACATGCAAGAATGTCTCAAAAAAAGGGTCATTACAGTATTGATGCAAGATTGAAGCAGCCAGACACTATGCCACATACGAATGTGAAGAGTCGCTTTGGTAAGAAGCAGACAGTGACAACGAAACCTAATTTACCGACATCCAAGTCGACTGAAGGAGCCAACTCTGAACCACTCATCGGCTGAGCATACTCGACTCGAAATACGTAAACTGCAGCACCGACTACCAGAATGACACAAAAAACTCATAGCTCCATATGTGCCATTTGGACACCTCTAAAAGAACCCAGAACCCGGGAAATATTGTGAGGATTCTTGTTCTCTCTCACTCCCGCTCTTACTCCCGCTAGCGACGCCAAATCCCAGCTTTTCCCTCCTCAAGCTATCGCTCCCTCTGTGACTTTCCTCATGTAGTTCAGTCACAACTTCCCCGCTCTTGTATTTCGCCTGCTTCGTGAACGAATCTGCCATATACTTCTTATACAGTCCGACCTCTTCCTCATCCGAAGACCTGTCATTATGATCCCAGATGTTACTCTTCATGTTCAACTCTGCACTTGTCTTCTTTCTTAGCTGAGGCTGGACTTCTTGCTGTTGATATGGCACTGTACACAGCTGTTGTGACTTGGGCTGTAGTTCGAGCTGTAGTGAGGGTGTAGGCGAAGGC
Source organism: Leucocoprinus gongylophorus (assembly GCA_022457215.2). NCBI lineage: Eukaryota > Fungi > Basidiomycota > Agaricomycetes > Agaricales > Agaricaceae > Leucocoprinus > Leucocoprinus gongylophorus. The sequence goes on from JAJOHK020000071.1 coordinate 43,160, forward strand.
GATCGAGACCGACTAGCTACGGGCCCATGTCGAGCAACTGAAGCTGCCTGCCCAGACTCCTCAACATAGCTGAGTTGAAATGGATCAAGGTCTTCTGAATCTGCAGGCATAGGTGCTGAAGGTAGCAGTGACACAGATTGTGATGAGGGAGCAAGTGCAGGTAAAAGGGGAGAGACAGGCTCGGAGGGAGTTAAGTGTTGTTTCGGAACTCGCTCTATAGTCAGCCGAGAAGGTGTCCGTCGATGCTGTCGCTGTGAAGGCAACTGTGTTGTCCTATGTAGTGGAGAGCGTGGCGACAACGGTAAAATCTCTTCAGGCTGCGATGAAAGAGGTTGTTCAGGGCGACCAGACTGACACGTGCGAGACGAGGGAATTTGATTCCAAACCTCATACTCAAACTGTGGAAAGGATCATGGAGACCAGGCTCAAATAAAGGAGAAACTCATAGACCTACCACGATGAAAACTTCTTCTCGCTTCATCTCACCAATGTTCTTGTCGATACAGTAACACACGTACAATGTGTCAACCGCGTCCTTCACTAACCCGAAACAGAATAATCCGACAAGGGCAGTTACAGTGCCAGCTAATACCGACGCCCCTAAGGCAGAGTCTGGTGAGCCCAAAGTGTGCGCGACGAAAAGATACGTAAGAAGTGCAAATGGGAATGATAATGTGAGCGGAGCAACAGTCAACAATGTAAGAGGTACTGCATTCAGGCCCTATGAGAATGAACCCCAGGGGCACAGCAGAACTCATAACTCACCTTCGGCACTGTACTTCCTTCTGCTTTGTATCACCTTAGCCTCCACGTTTGCGGTTAAAGCCTTCGCACGGCGAGCACTTGACATGAAAGCATCACCAGTTAATCCCGAATACACAAGAGCATACTTGCTTAATGCCATAGTGACACCATCTAGATATCCGGCAGCCAACCGGATTCCGTTGACAAGCAAAAATGCTCTTGGTGGGATATACGCAGGTAGCCGGTCAAGGAAGAGTGTTAGAAGGGTTATAACACGAATAATCGTGAGAATCAAAGCAGACAAGCAGATTGTTCCCAGAGATGGACCAGTTGAACGAACTACAGCAGCATGAATGGTGTGTGTTGACATTGGAGGTGGAGGTAGGACATCTTGGCTGCAAATTATCAACTTAGATTACAGGGGAAATCGTTTGACTGGCTCACTTAGCGAAGTACCACGCTCCAATAACACTTGCGCAGCTCATTCTCAATATCCCTCTTGCAACACCCCAACTCCATAGCCAGATGGAAACAGCACCAAATATGGCCCAATTAGCCCATGCATGAAGATGGCCTTCGATACGAGAGCTTCCCGGTGAGACTTTCCCAGCATAACCATACAAGAGGAGCCGGAAAACCAAAGTTAAAAAGGGAACTGAACCAATTAGAGAGATGAGAAGGATTGCTGGAGACAATGCCAGAAGAAAAGGATTTGCAATGAGAAGGTGTGTCGTGAGTGTCAGAGTCGACGAAGTTACTTGTATATCGCGGGGAAGATGTATGAGTCGTCGAGCAGTAAGGATTGATAGCCCAAGGGGGATTAAGGCAAATATGCGAAGTCTAATCGACCAGTAGTCAGTCAGTCGTCGATCCGGCAATGGTGATAAAGAAAAATTGGAGGAAATAAAATCCAAGCAGCATTAAACTGGGTCTTGATCCAGAAGGTGATATTTTTGTGCCCGACTACAAGGTCAGAAACTCACCCAACAGTTTCACCCCAGGTTGGGGGCTCTTCTACTTCCGCATCCCATATGAAACTTCCTGCAAAAGCCCATACCGCAGATATGAAAAGAGTCGCTGGGACGAAAACAGAGGTTCCGATCATGACTGGCTTCACAAAAATACGCAACAGAAAGATGTGTACGTATGCAACTATGGCACTCAAAACTGTGAGAATAGTCAAAAGCGGAACGGTGTGCAGAAGGGTCGTATAAGGAAGGTGCTTGTTTAAATATCGATGATTGTAAGGCAGGAAGAGGAGAAGGATCGAAAAGAAAATACATAGCGATACACCTGTCAACCACAATGCAGTCCAGGTAGAATCATTGTATTTCCGTCGACTTCGGGACGCGTGCCGCGGATCTGGAAGGTTGAACACATCAATGGGTCTTGTTCGTCCATCCCTCGGGAGAAGAGATTCTGTCAGAGAAAGCGACGCAATTTTTTTGGTGGTCAAAGGAGGTGGAGGTGGACGCTGTACACCAGCCCGAGAAATCGAAGCAAACATATCTGGGGGTGGTCCGGAATCTGATGAGGCTGAAGACCGTGAGCAGGACCGCGACCGCGACCATCGAAACTGAGATGAAGCTAGGTGAGCAAGCCATCCACCACGGTGTGAACTCGATGCAGAATGTGTATCGTTGGACCGAATGAGGCGACGGCGTTGGGCATTGTGCTTCGAAGTGAAGCTACTTGTGGCAGTATCTTCGTCTTCGTCTAGCCGAAGATATGGGTCCTCATCCTCATCATGAGGATACTGAGTAGCGCTGTTGACCTCGCTTTCTCGTATGTGGGGATCGCCGAGGTCGTCGAGATCTGTGTCATGCCCAGCACGAGATTCATTGTCGGTGGTAAACGAGAAAAACATGGGCTGGGACGAGGAGAGTGCAGACTCATCCTGAGAATTCCTATTGAGATATTGTGAGGCATACGCTGCGAACGACGTCGCCATAATCGCAGACACAAGGTTTCCGGTGAACTGCGACTCCGTCACTGTGTTGCTCGGTGTCACAGTCACACCGCCACGCCACGTAACGAGAGCAAACTATACTGAAGGCTACGCCACACTGGCTTGACTCTAGGCGAAATCAGCCTGAATTTACCTCCAATCTGGCAGCTTGCCGACTGGCCTGGCATTTTACATCCATGGACCACATCACAATCGTTTGGGCAAATGGGCTCATCGCGCCTTCTGGCTCTTATTCTCTCACGACTACTAAAGATTACTCTCCGGTCAATTTTTTTTTTAAGTGTCCACTATCGACAAATACCCGAAAAAAATCACACCAGCAGCAGCTTATCTCGACTGATGACCAGAAGGGCGAGATTCTTGGAGATTCTTGGCTGAGTGGTAGCTCCGTCTGTTTCAGATGTTGTGACGACGACTTCTTTCCAACGTACCAATTGGTTTTTCACACTAAAGTCGAAATCCAAGACGCATCCTCTGTGATGTCTTACCTTGCTGTGTGTAAAAGGGCTCGCCTCAAGGAGCTGCGCGGAGCATGCCCTATCGTTCATTGAGGCTTATGCTGACATACAAATCCCTGTCTGCAACAATAGCCATTTGTCTAAACGCCTGGTTGATGTCAGAAAATTTTCTCATCAGGAAGCGCTTCGTGTTCTTCATTCATCCGTGAAAAATCATATAAAGGTGCCGCGAGACATCAGCTGTGCATCAATTTTTTTGTTCTTGTTCTTCAAGCTTTAGCCGCGAACGGTAACATTGGACAAGCAGTTTACTAGTTCTGCAAACCGATTCATGATCAAGGAGTCTTATCACCTGCACCACTCTATCAGCCGACACGTGAGTCCCGTGTAGCGTCGCAACCACAGTTGTGCTCGCAGCGAACCAACTAACACTGATCTGGAGGGTTTCCCTGGCCTAAAATTCTTGACTGACAGTTCGAACCTCCCACACAAAGAAATCTAGTAAGAAATAGGGCACATGAGACAAATTAATAACCTGACCTCTTGTGAGGATTACTCCAAGGGTTCAATACTTCACTACTTCGATCTTCGATTCCGTAATAGATAAAAACATGCACTCACCACGTTCACTGCTAACGCATCTTCGTTATACTGTTGGATCATCTGTCGCCGCCTGGGTATTCATCGATAGTTATTAATGTATCATGATCTGTCAGGTCCCAGTAGCTGATAGGGGAATCAGAGTGATCGATTCTATTCTGATTCTGATGTTGTTTCAGTTACCGCCTCAGAATACTGGCGCCAGTTCTGTAACTTGACCACTTTTTAACAGCCGTCTCGAGCACTGCAATATACGTGAGAAACCCCAGAGGTTGGTAGTCAAGAAATTAAGAAGCAATCTATCCTGTTTCGACTACAGTTGGGATAATGTTGGACTCAATCAGGCACCCCTTGGCGTGACCAACAAATTGCCTGGAGCAAAGCGGATGAGAGGGATAAGAATCAGAATCGAAACATCGGAATCAACCGAGAATACTGAGTGTGGTGTCAGACAGACACCACACGACGTGTACACATATTCTTTCATCACCACTACCTACGCTCATATCACACACTCTATAAGGCAAAAGAGAACTGAAGCCGTATTACCTTGCATTAATTGCTGAAATAATACTAGGCGCCGGGGATGCCGAGACACTGGAAACCACCATACGCATTTTGCAGCTGACTTGATCATTATGATCACAAGACAACTCCCACAAGTTGCATCACCTGGTATGACGGTTCTGGTTGATTACCGATGACCAATTCTTCCTTGGATCTCGGTTCTCCTCGGCATTGGAACCACAACTGCTGAAATCAATCCGCGTAAACGTTTTATAAAACCCTGGGTTGGTTCGTAGATTCAATATGATGCAAAACGATTGACAGGCACGAACTGTCCTAACGTCGATAGCGCGCTGGTAGTGGCAGTGACAGTGTTTCCTGTGACTCGAATAACTCCTACTGGTTCACCTTGGTATTCGATTATCAGCTCTATCCTCAGCGGTCAACACACGGCCTCGAATATTGCCTGTGGAGAAAGATACTTGGAGCAATATGGGTTACGCACGAAGCACGAGCAGAAGCTAACTGCCAGCACATAAAGGGTCCCAATCAGAATGAAACAGGGACTCTATCCTAGGTTACGAAGGCCTAGTTGCTCGTGGTTTACAGTGTCTTTGTTAATTATCAAATCAATGATCGTCTTGGAATCACTTCTAAGTAATAAGCCGGTGGCGGCCATACCTCGGACGGTTCTTGCAGCTCGGAATAATATCTCAATGTTTGACCGTTCAGCGTTCAACTCTTAAGTACATCAAAGTTAAACTACTGGGAAATCCGTCTCAGTTCATCTTTCAAGACTAGCTCTTATACTTTGGAAAGTCACTGATCTGTATGTGGCGTAAAAGGCAGCAATTACATATCCTATCCTGTTTTTGATGCCCGCCACCAAAAAAT